>JBBMHQ010073275.1:0-12656 GCA_037834295.1 Postelsia palmaeformis
CCCTCCTGATACAACGATCGTCCAGCCCCCCTTCAACCCCCCCGCGCATCTATGTTCCGATGCTGATGCGCCCCTGGGTCCTACAGACTTGCCACGCCACTACTTCCCTACACCTGGGAGTTACACGAACGGTGCGCATGATTGCACGTTTCTTCTGGTGGGTCGGAGTGGACATTTCCGCCCGCTGGTGGATACACCGCTTCCTCATGTGCCAAGCCCGCAAGACATCCCGCCAAACCATCCGGTGGCCCGTCCTCTCCCTCCCTTTACCCAACGGCCCTGGGATCACGGTCATTGTCGATTTCGTCGGCCCCTTTCCCCTCACCCCACGCGAAAACGTCCACATCCTACTCTTCACCGACCGTTTCAGCCATCGCGCCGACATGTTCGCTTTCCCCACAGCTCAGTTCACGGCCGCCGGCACCGTCGACATCTTCATCGACAAGTACATCACCGATTGGGGGTGCCCCGTAACACTCCTCTCGGAAAGTGTCCTAAACTTTACATCGAAGCTCGCTCGCGCCGTCTACGACCGTCTTCGCGTCAACAAGGTCAACACTAGCGCCTACCCCTCCTGCACGAACAGCGGCGTCGAGCGCGTCAACCATGTCCTGGCCCAGATGCTCTCCATGGTCGGCAACAAACACCAAACCGAGTGGGACCTACTGCTGCCGCATGTCTCTTCGGCCTACAGCAACTCCGTGAACGCCACCACCGGCCTTGCGCCCAACGAAATCCACATCGGCCGCCTTCCCCGCCTCCCGCTCTCCGTCTTCAAACCCGACAACATCGGCGGTCACCAGAGCCTGGGGAGCGACCACCTCATCTACACCAACCTCGCCACCGGACTACAACAACGCGCCTACTCCCTCGTCCGCAAGCTCTACCACATCATTACCTCACGCCTGCAGCGCCGGAACGCCCCCATCATGGCCGCGCTCTCAGCCTCCTCTTCTTTCACCGTAGGCGGCTGGGCCTGAATCTACAATTCCGCCTCCACTATCGGCCGGGGCGCTAAAAAGGACACCAACGCAACCGTGCTGAAGACGAAGCTCGCTCTCAACTGAAACGGGCCCTTTAAGATTCTCGCCTTGGGCCCGGCGCCGGCCTCAGACACCCCCGTCAAACGCCCTCTACAAGACAAGCTCCTCTACCTCGACCTGCCTACTGACCTCCCCAAGTTCCTGCCTGCGGACCTCACCACCTACGCTCTCACCGTCTCCGCCGCCAAGGCTCCGCCCCACCTCGTCTCGGTCGACGACGTTCCACCGCCACCGGAGCGCCTCGAGGTCGAGCGAATTACCGGCCATCAACTCGTACGCGGTCGCGGCGGCAATATCTTCGTTCCGTACGAGACCCACTGGGCCGGACTCCTCAGCCCCTCATGGGAACGGGAGCTCGACCTCCAGCAATTCAGGCGCCACGTCTTACTCTACTGGTCAGGCACCCCGGCACTACTCCGCCTCTACCGACAATTGCGCATCGGCGCCGCACACCGGGAACTTTCACGATCGCAAGGCGAAATATTTCTCGCCCCCGGTTGCTCCCTGGTCTCCCGCGATCTCTGGCTGCGCAACTTCACTTCAACCATTCTCCTCTCTGGGGCACACGTTTGGTACAAGGCGCGCGGTGGCATCTGGTGGCTTAGAAAAATTGCCCACCGCGCGCCCTCGGACACCTCTACGGACAGCTCCCCGGACACTTCCCCTGACGGTTTCTACATTATCCGTTTCCTGGACGACCCCGGCCCCCTCAAGATCGACCTTCAGCCTGCCCGCTACACTACTGCCCGGAACGCCATCTCTGGATCGTGGTGTTTACAACGCCTTGGGACTGGAAGCATAGCCCGTGGGGTACTGCGGAGCACAGTTACGCCACGTGAAACTCCCATCGCTTCTGCCTACCCCCCTAGTTAGCCTTTAGTTGCCTTCGCGTTTTTGGTTCAGGATAGTTTATACTTTGTTAATACAGCATAGTTCTTTTAAAGTAGCGCACAATAAATCTTCTGGGATCGTCTTCAATAAGCGACAGTAGTTAGTTCTTCTGGGTCATCTCAAACTTAGGCGTGTGCACCCGCGATGCCCCCGCATTTCGGCTTGTTTTGTCTTGCGTTCGTTGGCACCTGCTTCCTTTTTAGCATCCATCACGCCCCCCCCCCCCTGCCCCAAGATGGGACGGCAGGTGGATTGAATAGCGTTTTTGATGTGCTCTTTTTCTACTTCGGAATACTTTACCACCGCTAGCGCCCGCCTACCTTTGGCTCGGGCCACCGAATCACAGCGACCCTGCGCTAGTAGTTATAGTCCGGGCACCGTTGAGATTTTTTCTGAAGTACTAGTTTTGAGTTCTGGTCTATCCCATCTCCGATCTCGCAGGTCCCCGTCTTCATACGATTTATGGACAATAGCGACACCCGTTCTCTGGATTTCTGCTCTTGTGTGTTTTCTTCCCACTTCCACCGGAGCATTTTCGTTGCCTAGGCCCCCTTTCCAGGCCACCAGACCACCACATTACCGTCCCCACGGTTGGTGCGTCCGTTTGACAGTAAGTGGACCGCAATGGACTCCAAATATTTGTTTTGGTAGCAATGGACTTCAAATAATGTTTAGCAGCTTTGTTAATAATTTCCTTGGCTGTGTTCTCGCGTTTGCAATACCTGTCAACGCGTTTTTTTCCGCGACCGATCCCGCTCTGATGTAGCTACCATAGCTGACTTATATGCGTGTTATACGGTAGAGACACATTTCGTCCACGTCGAACTAGTCGACTTAGGTCTACACATCCGGATATAAATATATATATATATATACTTCTGGCGATTTGTTCAGTGCATTGGCTCTGATCGTCTTACCTCGCTACGTTTACTAGCGTTGGTCCCCCAATACATGCCCGTTTCACGGTGATACACTGTTCACTCCCGTCTTAGGACCTGTCAGCCCCTCGGTTATAGTTGAATGAATATTCACGGTAGTCTCGCCGTGCCCCCCCATCACTATATGCATCATGCTTTTTTTTCGGATTCGTCTTCTGCGTCTTGCTTGTCTTTCGGATTTTTTTTCGACCCTAGCGTGTTGTCATCACGACGATACCCCCCCGGTCTGCGCTTCGTACTCCATGTAAAGTAGCCTCCATCGTTACCGCCAGGACTCGATGATCAGCCTCGCACTTGTATCTTCTTCAGGCCCTCCACAACCTCTGGACATATGATCCCCCGCACAAACGGGTGAACCCTGAGTCCCGCTTCCTTCTGCATTCTTCTTGGTATTTCTCTAGCTTCGGGCTTCTGTGTCTGTTTTGCCCGTATTTGACCCCTGCCTTATTATGCTTTGGTCGTAATCCCTCCCTTAGCGGTCGCTCCTGTCGGTGAGCCTGTCCGTGATGCTTAGGCCTCACTGCGAGGTGTGGGGAAATCTATAGCCTCATTTTCTTGTTTCGAATCGCATCTTCGACCCCCCTTTCTCGGTCTTTTGGGATGAACTTTGTTATCATCCATCGACCCTCGTGTGGTCTGCATATACGACTATGCAGAGTGGGCTAATGTGATGTGGATCTAAATAATGGTTGAGGCATAATGATACAGGTGAAGCCTTGTAGCATTTTATTGGTGCCGAATGTTCTTAAAATGAATGTAATCCCGCATGGAGAATTACGGGAGTCTATAAGAATGTTCTCTAACCCTATAAGAATGTTCTATTGAGTATGAGAATATTCTCATCATCGTAGATACCGCATAGAGAAATATGTAGGCCTACAGGAAGCTTCTAAGTGGTATAAGATTATCATGAAGCGGAAACCTTGCAGGCTTAGGTACATAATCTATCCGACTAGCGGGCATTGGGATAGTTAAGCGGGAGAGTAACCACCCGACCAAGCGAGGGATTTAGCAAGAGCACTGGCAGACCCTCGCACCCCTCTCTAGGTCACTCCTCTCCATCCTGGCCTGTCTTAGTCTATAGTAATCTCCTTTGGTTTTTCTATCTCCTGACTTTAGTTTGGTAGCCTATCAGTCTACATCGTCAAGGGTTTTAATAATTAAAAACAAGAGGTCTCCTACGGCAGAAGAAAGGCTTGCTTCGAGCTAAACAACGTTCCTGGTTTCAGCGTATCACATCCCTTCTATCGTACAGCTCGGCTTCACTTCCCACTACTATAATACGTATATGTATCTTAGGTATATCTGCCGCATTATTATATGTTGTATATACAGCAAAAAATACAGAATATATATACATGCCCGTAAGTACAACGACACCAGGAGTAGTATTTGTTTACGAGAATCCACATACAATGTATAGGCTAGAGATAATAAGAACAAGAAGCCTTGCCCAGGCTGAATTTTTACTCAAGAAAGGGGGCGCGTTGTCCACTAATTCCAGAAAAAATACTCCCGAATTTCCTAAAAACAATTACACGAGAAGGGGGGCGCGTCATCCACAAACAATTCCAGAAAAAATACTCCCGAGTTTCCTATTTCCCCATCGGTATCTTCCTTCCTTTCGTAGTTCTCGTTTCCTTCCTTAGTGCTCGTTACCCAAACCTGGCACGAATAGTTCAACGCAGTAATTTGCTGGTTGTTATACCGATGACCTGATATAATACTCGTATACCAGGGTATAGTGTTGCTCGTTGCCGTGCCCACGATCGCCCAGAGAGGCGTTCATCCTTCTATCCTTTTATCGCCAAACAATCAAGGCACGTGAAAACGTTGACTGGCAGAATGCGCAACACAAGGGAACACCATCATCTTGTTATCAGGGAAGTAACATCGTCGGCTAAAACCTATGATGTGTACACTTGAACAATGACGGAGTCAACGTACACGCTGCACGCGTCGTACATCATATAGTTTGATCTGAACAGTACTCTCCAAATTGCCTGCACTTGACACACCCCACCATTTCTCGCGCGACCGACCAGAATTGAAGACAGCCTGAAGGCACATCCAACTTGCACCGCCGACTAAATTTACAAATCGCGTTATTCTCCATCGGCTATTTTAAGTCGCGGCAACGTTCGTCTGGCACATAACAATTAATAAGCCCTCCCACCTTGTGATCCAAGCAACTGATCATGGTGCTATTTTTATGCCCCCAATGCCATATGATACCCAGGTGGACGACGCACGGGCAAACGTGCGGAAACACTGATGACATTGATGACTGCACAGAAATACTCTAATGCCCCCTAATCTCGAGCAGCGTGATGTTCTGCATACTACCTGTTCAAATTCAAGGCCGTCGGAGATTCACTCTGCTACGCGTGGCGCCTGCAGGACCTCTAACATCCACGGGAGCGCGCGGTTTGTCCTGATGGACGCATCTTTTTCTGGTTAGCGCTTCCCTCCTGATGCCTGCATCACCACCCGTGGGGCGCGGGATGGGGGTAGCACGTGTCATGCTAGCCCAAACGCAGTGAACAAGGTAATTGAAGTGATGCTGGACTTTGAGGGGTGCCCTGTACGTTTTACTAGGGTGACAGGCGACTCAAACAAACCAGAAGCGGAACAACCCTGCTCGAGAGGTGTGCACCAAACTCGAGGACTGCGTATAATAGGAGCTTTTATACCATCGTGACATAATTCCTCAATACCTCCCGCGCGTTTGGCATCGAGACCCTTCCGCGCGTTTTGCATCCTGCTACAGATAACTGGATTGGGCCGCAACGTCACAGCAAAATACCCGGTATTGTGAAAATTCAGTTCGGATACTTCGCGTTTCCCAACAGAACGGAGACGATTATTTCACACGGGCTAGTACAACCTATGAAGGTAATAGCAAATATAGCGCTCCAATGGTGCAACGAAAACACCGATTAAGTCAGTGGAAACACGTAGTGAGAGACACCGTATCTCCACCCGATCAACCCTATTCTGCATGGCCCCGTGTACCAGCTGCTCATACCCCCTCCGTTGAAAGCTATGCTCCGTCCCTGTTTAATAGGGATGCGAGGGTCCATAATCGTACGTCTACGGCCATTCATACCTAGTAGTTCGTATACCCCCTCGCTTTTTACGACAGTAATATCGAAATCGTGCTGATCAACAGCAGCTAGCTATAGAATCTCCCTGCACGACGAAAAGATGCATATGCACTCTTCTGCACCATTTATACTGCAAGCACCGTGAAACATTACAAAACCAGCAGCAGAATACTCCCTTGCCTGTATGTTATAATGGCAGACCATCGGAATCAGTCTGCCAGTCAGTCAGGTTTGGCGCGTCACAGCCTCCCTCGCTTCCTCCCTCGGCAAAGTTTGCTGGGTCTTTGAGCGAAGTGACCCACCAAATGGGCCGCCGATGCTATTTTACAGCTCAGAAACAGATGACATCATCCTCATGATGGCGGGATCATCCTGACAGAGGTGGCAACGAACAAAAATATGACAAAACAGCAGTGACAACGTCATATGTTGTGCTGAACAGTGACAGCTTACCTGAGGGGAAACCCAGTCGAAACCCTTGCCACGTTGCGGCCGCAAGTTGGCAACACGGCACTCGACAAACTCGAAAGGGATCAAGAATTTCACGTATCGCACCGATAAACTAACCTTCGGTACGTATGAATGAAGCGGTGCCACTCCCACTCCTTTTTCATGTCTACATGATCTTGACTCCTGACCTTGTGACGAAGGGTCTACTCCACTGCCTCGAATTCCTCTGCACTTTCTTTATAAAAACGCATCTCACAAGCATAGAAAAATAGTGCAGAGGTGGTTGTTGCCGTGTGTGGTAGGTAGTACTGTAGGTAAACTTTAGCGAGAGCTCGTGGGGTGCAGGCGATAACCATCAACTGGAGTGAATGCTGCGCAGGTTCCGACCGGCACACGGCAGTCGTGCAAGCTGTGACGCACCAAACAGGTGTCATCAAACAGGTGCCTACCTCGTATGCAGCATTCTCCTACAGCAGTCAATACCCGGTGTAACAGCAGTACATAACCTCTCCTGCGCACTCTGGTACAAGTATTTGCGTGCAGTCACGACGAGCACAGATGCCTTTGTGAAGCCCGTACGGCACACGCAGTCTTAGAGCTTTGCTGGAGGGACTCCTCCTGTGGTACTCGGACACAAGCTAGGTACGAGTACCCAGGTTCATTCTTATCGGAGAGCGTACGTACCGTACGGTACAGCTGTAGCTTTGTTGTGATGCAGTACTATTTCAGGTACCAGGTATAGCTCTGCTGTACCAGCAGCCGACACTCGTAGGTGGTAGATTACTCATATCGCCAGGGAGCACACAAGCAGCAATTGACACAACACGACGACAAACACGTGCACCTGCCACATAGAAGCCCCCCCCTCTGCCGTGCAGGCTATGTAGAAGCCCTCCCTGGTGAGTACCTGGTATAGGTTTTCATCCCGCCACGCCGAAGTTTTGTATCCCCACCGGCACAACCAGCCGGATGCCCAAATGGAGAAGTAGTACTTCGCCTTTGAGTTGTTGCAAGCGTCTGAGTTAGTATCGTACCCGCCCCTTATTTCAGGCTCACAGGCAGAGGATATGGGCAGCACGCAGCATGCCAGCCGAATCGCGCCGCGCATACTGATCTCGCCACGCGTATAGTGCTGCTGATTGGCCAGACATTATGGGAGCCTTATGGGAGCACCCAATCAAGATGATTTCGTACTTGACCGAAAAAAACTACCCTAGACGTGAACATAGGACCGTTTACTTTCCAAAATAAAGACTGAGCGCTCCTTATATTAGCGACCATAACCTTATGGGTGATTCTTCTCATATTTGCGACCATAACCTTATGGGTGATTAGGTAAGACCATGAAAGTGTGGCGTTGTCGTCTCGAATTTATCATTTTTACTTTTTTCGTGTGTAAATGCTTCAATTTCCTGATTGCAGTGTTTTTGTTCGCGTTTTTTTTATTTCCGGACTTCGTGTTTTTGAGTTGTTGTCGTTTTTTTTGTGGCTTGTAATTGTGTTCGATTTCGATTTTTGTTCAACTGCGCTATCAAATAAATAAACAGCACTTTGAGCTGGCACGTGTCCCAGCCTGAGTACATTGTGACGCGTACATTCGACAATCCGGGGGCCTTGTAAAAGTTAAAGTTAACGTTGGAGAGTAATCGACCTTGAGATTTGTGGTTCAAGGTGTTTCCCTCCAGAGTACGCTCTCAAGGTACTCCAGTAGCCACCTGTGTTACAAAAAATATCAAGGCAGCCTCGTCGTGCCAAGACTCGCAAGCGCATACCTTGAATCAGGGCGGCCCGACGGTCAATCTGACGCCGTGAGGGGTCGCTGGAAGTGCTGTGTGTTCGTATGGCTCTCTTCGCCGAGAAGATAACGCGGCCACACGGAGGGAGGTGATTGAACACGCCGAGGACCGTATTTTGTTTTTTGGGGAAAAAATATAGCAATTGCCGCGTTGGTCGTTGCATCACCACGACATGATAGGGTTGCGCCCCGACCTCAAAATTGGGAATCGGGTATCCGACCGGGTGGGAGGCGGTTGAGGTGAAACCGGAACCGGGTTCCCGGCCCCAGGCAGACACGGGCACCCAGGGACTCGGGTACCCAGGTACCCGGGTTACCATACACTATTTGCTTCCCGTTCAGCGTTTGAGCGGCGGCAGGAAAGACGGACGCAGGTATTCTGGTACCCGGGTGTCCGGAATACCATGCACTGTTTGCTTCTATCTTTGCATAGGAGCGCCGACGTCGTAAGGCTGACACGGGTATCCGAAAACCCGGGTTACCATAAACTATTGGGTTATTGCCAAAATCAGGTACATCTGGCCACTTTTCGGCCAAAATCAGTTACACTCTTGAAAAAAGGACAACACACCCCCCAGAAGCCCTCCTATTGGCCAGGCTGACATCGTAACTGATTTTGGCACGAAAAGGCCAAGGTATATCTGTTTTTTCAACTTTGTCTAGCGTTAAACTGATTTTGCCTAACTTTGAACCAATCAAAGAGGCCATGCGCACACTATTTTGTTTCGTACTACCCTCCTTCGGCTGGATTTTTCATGTACTACCGTGGGAGCTCTACTTGTACGTCGTACGTAAAAGTACGTATTTACATGTGTGCGCTGGTTTCACTTTTTCTTTTTTAGGGTGTGCGACGTGCTTCGGTTATTTGATAGTTTGTTGTGCTGTGTACTCTGTTGTTTTCGATGGCCACAGCAGTCTATGCAGCACCATGGTCTTTGTCTGCACCACCCCGCGTCAAGGTGGTCTCAGGTTTGATACTGCAAGAAAATTTCGTGCCGAGCAGGCGGTTCCGCGAGGACGGTCCTCCAGTAGATTCAAAGCTATATCAACGGGGGCCGGGGAGTAAATACTCTTGGCGCCCTCGCCGTGGCGAAACAAACGAAACCTATTTATAGCTACTCTCTGCAGGTCCAAGTGAGCCCGTGTTATCTACACCCTACCAAAAATAAAATAATTGATATTGTGGGGGCCATATGGCACGCTTAATGCTTTAGGCGCTTTTTTTCTCTTGTTTCAGAGATAGAACACCGCTCTTGGCGCGTTTTTCACTTGGTTTTGTAGGTACCTGACTTTGGCTCGAATGTATCAGGTATATCTGACTTTGGCATTTGCCCTAAACTATTTTCTTCCCTCGTAGCCTTTGAGCGGCAAGGTTGTAAAAGTCGAAATATGGGGAAGCGTGACTTTTCATTTTGCCGCTCTCGATTTATCATGCGAAAGAAAGGCTCAAGGCAAGTGAGTGGCGTGAATTCTCTGTTGGATCTAGTAGAGAGGTGGGCAGTGACGGGAAGATAAATGGGGAACTGAAACAAAAGCATGGGATGTAATTTTTATTTGTCCTACCCTTGTCGCCCTCGTCGAGTTATTTGGAACATCCTTCTAATATATTTGGTTGCATCGGACGAATCATGCTACAAAAACCCACACACCTACACACGCTCACACAGGAACAAGAAAATAGGAAGTAAGGAATGCTGGGGAAACCTTCGCTCATACTGGTGGAACAAAAAAACACATTATTAACATATCTTCAACAAATATTCATACATTTGATAAAAGCCCGAACTTATTATATGAAGCAACATACCGATATTCGTCCAATCATCTCCTCAAACACCCAATCAATATATCAACCTCGTACCGAAACCATACAATGTGTACGATCTCTCACTGACGCCAACACATCAGCCTCTTTGCGATCAGCAACGAAGATCGATAAGTTTGGACTTCTTCATGGAAATTAAGGCCGCATACGCTGTCAGGGGTATCGTGCGTGTATCGAGATGTGCGAAGGCAGGTATAAATTTCACTTGAATTTAGTGTCTATCCGGTCAGAATCAGTCAATGGGCACCCACGGACAAATTTCTTGCAAAATGGCGACGCCCCATGCGGCACGCATCAAGTCGAAGCCCTCGCGGAGGCGATCGTCATGGTACAAACCACACCTCTGCGTGTGCCCTGTGTGTGGAGTTATCAGAGTTGACTTTGAGCATCTGCCCGATATTAGAAATGACTTTCAGCATCCCAATCGGGGAGATGAGTCGAGCAGCGGCAATCGCTACTCTCGAGGGCAGCGGGAACACTTTTCGTCAAGACTTTTTTCAAGTGGAATTGGGTAAAATTCATATTTGCACCAATACACAGCAGTTATGCTGCAAGCGATAAGAGACAATAGGCAGGGCAACGAGAAAAGTAATGTCACCTACGGACAATTCCTTTCGAAACAGCGACGCCAAGGCAGCACGCATCAGGTCGAAGCCCTCGCGAAAGCGATCGTCATGGTATGAATCACACTTCGTCGCGTCCCCTGTATGTGGAGTTATCAAAGTCGACTCCCAGCATCTCAACCGGGGAGAGGTCCCAATCGAGGATGGGTCGAGCAGCATCCAAAGGCCCCGAAACAGCAGGGAATTAAGTTACAATGTACAGATACTACACGAACAAATGCAGGAGCTCTTCTGTAAAACCGAGAGCTGTGGTACTCGTGAAAAATGTGAGCTCGTCGAGAACTTGCACATCTTCGACCGCAGTGTCCTCGCACTCATTGCCGCAGGAGAAGCACGCCATCACGTAACGCTGGAGGGCATTTTTTCTCCTGACCGCGCTCTTGCGCTATGCGAGCTGTCGATGCACTCCAAGCCGAGCTACGAGTATTGTGTACGTCTCCACGCGCCGCCCGAACTATTGTATACTACAGCAGTAGTACTGTGGAACGGCCAGTGCTCGTCCAAGTAAACAACAAAATATAGTTGCGGGCACGAGGCTGGGCTGAGCACACCAGTTAGTTACTTTAGCACAGATGCAGTGATAATTGTGATACTCGGACACACGTGGTAGACAGAAGGACGCACACAGCGAATGACAAATCAAACCGCGCCACAAGGACGTCGCGCTACTACATAAGCAGGCGAGGATGCCGCCGTGCTTTCTTCGCAGTGCTGGTCCAGAGCTCTCCCGTAGACGACAGCCCTTCTGCTGCTGTACAGGATGACGGGACGTCAGTTAGTCCGAGGCCAGGGGAAACGATGCTTGTCAACTCTTTTTTCCATTGGGATTAAATGTAGGGGCCATGAGCGGCAGTCGCAAAGGTTTTCCTCCGTCCTTCCCTCCTTCCCGCTTCGTCCCGTCCATTCCACCCCTGTCACTCTCTTCCTCCCTCTCTTTCTCCATCCCTCCCTTGCCCCCTCATCCTTCCCTCCATCACTCACTGTCTGCCCTCCCTCCCTCCTTCTCTCTTCCTTTCTTCCTGTCTTGCCGCCCCGGTTAGGCAATGTGCTCGCAGAGTTTTGACTCCTATTTAAAAGTTTACTCCTATAGAGCCACAGTCGCGTTTCGAGGACGAACTACTTAAAATTTTAGATCCTTGTCCACAAAGCGGTACTGCTGTGTTACAAGCGACTATAATATTCACTCCACGAGATTTTAGTTTCACTCCTATTAATAGATGAAATAAATTCATAGTTGCGTCCGGACCGTATTCCGTGATTTTATATCATATTTCCGGTCTTTATTATGTAGTTTTCAGGGTTCTTGACGGTGCAGTTTTTCCTATCGGTTCGATGCGGTTCAGTGCGGTCAACCGCACCGCACCGTACGTTTACGAAAAAGGAAACCCGCACCGAACCGCGCCGTAGGATTTCAAATATCTCCGAACTGCACCGTAGGGTTCCCGACATCTGGAAACCGCACCGAACCGCACCGTAGCATTTACGATATCTTGAAACCGCACCGAACCGCACCGTAGGATATATCACAGCCCCGAACCGCGCCGTAGGGTTCACATTATCTGAAAACCGCACCGATCCGCACCTATGCCATCGAAACTGAACCGCACTGTGTGCGTCAGGATACGGTGCCAGCAACCGTTAGATCGGTTATTCAACGGTGCGGTTGACTCGAAACCGTAGAAAAACCGCCGTTATATCGGCCGTGGAACGATGCAATAGGGTCACGGTTTCGCACGACTCATGACTGTTTCTGCACGGTTTCGTGTCAAAACTATTCCCGCTGGCTTGGTTGATCTTGCGGTATTTCATGTTATGAATATTTTCGTGGACAACCATAGGCTGAGCTATTTAAATACTTGTATACGTATACGTATATATATTTATATATATATATATATATATTTATAGGTCGCCCCGGTAGACCAGTGGTCAGCTTCAAAGACCATTGGTATTGGTACCCAGGTTCAAATCCCACGTGGAGAGA
>JBBMHQ010073286.1:0-12655 GCA_037834295.1 Postelsia palmaeformis
GCCGTGGTCGTATGACCATAGATCCTCACATCTCCACGGTGCCGGGACGGAGCATGTCGAGTTTATACCGACCAGGCAGACATTGCTTGCACCAAGCGCGAAGCGCCGTGAGGTGCTCGGCGAGTCGCGTGAAGCGTGAGCTGCATCCTACTAAGAACCTCTTTTGAGGCGGATTTTCTTGCAGATGGATGACAACGTCAATGGATCGATTAATTATTTGGTGCAGCCACTTCCAGGGACAGCAATGGGTTCACTATGTAACTGACTCGTGGGTGCCTTGCCATGTACACACTACGTGGTACAATACAATTATCCCGCTCGTGCGCAGCTGACGTTCTCCCTGCACAAAAGGGATCTACGAACTCGACCGCCAGACGCGGTGACCGCCAAAAAAACAAAAAACGGTGCCCTGATTGTCTACAGTAGCTCAAGCATTGAATGCACCATTACCGCATCGTGAGTCGGAACTTACTATCTCAACCAATCCTACGAAAATTCCTGACCTGGAGGGTGGAGATCACGGGCAGGGCGCCCCCAACCGTAGTCTCGTAGTGGTAGCACGCGGGGCTGTGTTCTGCCAGGATAAGCATCGAGGGGTTTGATAGAAAATTCCATGAGCACGGGGGAACGATAGGGTTTCGACACGACTTCGGTTGGCGTTAATGAACAGTACGTTAATAAACCACTAAAGTGTCTGTAGACAAATGACCCCGACGGCGGCTATGGGCTTGCATGAACACCGAGGAGCGACAGGGCTTCTTACGACTTAGCTCGGCGTCCATCAAAACGACGTCGACAAACTGGCATAATGCTCGTGGATAGATGAACGCCTCGGTTGCGCGCGTCGCATGACCGCCCCCGCCCCCAAAAAAAGAACGGCGGGTCCTTTGTGACTGGTTTCCTCACCACGGGCATCCAGGAGATCATGGTAAAGGCTGAGGGGTCCTCCGCTAACGACCTTATTGCTGCTCACCTGTTGCGAGGAGGGGGGAAAAGTAAAGAGGCATTCATGCCACAGCGATAAGGGAGGTACACAGCCTTTCCCAGGTTCTGATAATAAGATAGTGAGCCTGTACACTGGTGTGTTGTGACTTGTAGCGTGTGTGTCAGGCCGTCGCCGGCAAGCTCTGCCGTGCACCTATGTATACTTTGCTGCTATGCGGCTAGTGACATGCTGTGCTACGAGAGACTTCTCGCTGTGTGTACAAGTTACAGTAGCGCCGACCCATAGTTGTGCCCGGCAGACTAGCCTGATGAGGGGCATGTTGTAGAGTGAGCTATGTGACACTCAGGGTTGTGAACCGAAAACGAAAAATGGCTCGGTCGGTTTACAGATTTTCACCGAAAGTTCGATCGGTTTCAGTCGGGGGTTTTCAAGCAAACCGAAACCGAAAAAAACAAGAGAAGAAAAAAAACGTCGTTCGGTTTCGGTCGTCTTTTTGCAAATAAACCGAAACAAAATGTCGGTTTTCAGTCGCGAAACAACGGGAAAAAAAGGCGGAATAAAAAGCGACTTTCGGTTTTCGGATCACAACTCTGGTGGCACTACACCCGAAAAGAACTTTTGATAAAAACCTGTACAATGGTAGACGATAAACGATATGCAGATGGTACAAAGACAGCGACGCGGATAGATGAGGCAACAGCAAGCCGAGAGACACGTCGTGGAGTGCCTGCCGTTCTGTTCTCAAGATTACGGTTGGTCACCAAATACGTACCAATTTATGTTCGGACTGGCAGTTCCCAGCCGAGCGAACCATCCATATAGGTTATGCAACGCTCTTTGTATCGGTTGCAACCCGTACGACATGACACAAATCAAGCATCTGGCGCATACGAACGCCGGTTTTCACCTATTTTCTTGTTTGAGCTGAGCAAGCGACGTGCTTCAGTTATAGTGTGCGCCGCTAGGGGCGTCAATGCAAGAACTGTTTAGTTTTCATGTTGATGTATAAGCGCTCCTTACATTCCCGTCCACAGTGGTTATGTGTACTGTTTTGGCATGGCAGTATTCTACTACTGTAATGGGTGTTTTCCTGGGGTATCATTTTTGCATTCCAGAGTTATCAGAGCCTGTCCTGCGAGCACAAACATTACACTATTTGGCGATGACTTATAATCCTTCTAGGGCAAAATTTCAGTCCCACATGGGGGACACACTACTTGGAATTTGAGTGGTTTTGTCCCCAAAATGGAAGTGCGGTCCTAAAAGGGTTAAGGTGGCAACAACAGATGCAAAAAACGAAAAAAAGTGAAGATATGAATGGGATTACAGCAATGTTTTTAGACCTCGTTTGGGCCTACTGTTAATGTACCCACCCCTCCTGAAAGCAAAGGCGTGCCTTATTAATCGGCAACCAGACGGGCCAGCGCACGGTAGGTACTGGTGTTATTTGAGCCCTAAAACACGCGTTACTGACAGGGGCGAGTAACTACCTACCTATGTGTACTTTTACAAGTAATACGATATGCGTTAGATGTACGAGGTTTCCCTTTGGAGGCGTTCGGACGTCAGGTGACTGACGCAAGGCAAGAAAAAATCACGGTCATGTTCAGGAGGAGACCAACAGTAACGAAAAGCCCACTAGCTGTTGAAAAAATAAAAAAGATTGTATCCACAGCACGAAGAACGAGAGCGATCACGATCAGAGGAAGGTAATAGGCAAACGAAAAACGAGATATATAACGATCAGCGAAAGGTAATCGGCATGTGTATATACATATATTTCGTTAAACTAACCATAAACTCGTTCGGGCTGGTCGATCTGAGCTACTTGCTCGGTGGCTCATATTTTTTTCTTCACCTTTCGAGAGTTTTTCCTTCCATTTTGTTCGTTTCTGCCCGGTGACTACCTACGCACGAGTAGCCTGTGCGAGGAACGAAAACGCCTGCTGCTGTGTCCTCCAGCTTGCGACACCCCCCCCCCCCAGGAAACCAAGCCCGCCACAATCCCGAAGGGGGATCTTGTGCACAGGTATGAATGTGTATCGGGTTCAGCGCATACCACCGCCGATCGCTGGGTGAGCCACAGAACACTTTTATCGCGAGGGACCGTATCAGATAGGACCTACGGTACACACAAAACCCCATACCAGGTACGTATCTGGTATATAATTCGCTATTTTTCCAAACAATATATGGTCCCATTTACAATGGTCTCCCGTAAATAGTGAGGAGCGCGATATAATGTGTGCACCAGGTAGGTAATGCCCCTGCCATAGCAACGGTAGCAAGTCACAAGTAAAGCTACGGTTCCTGGGGTCCACCACACCTCTCTAGTAGCGATTGTGACACGTACAGGTAAAGGTGGTTGGCAGTAACACACGGGCGGGTATTGGTCGTTCTCAATGGTCGATCAGCTGACGCTTTGGCGACCACGAAAAAGAAGAGAAGTCTTGCCAACCATCTGTTGATCCATCATATATTGAAGTACCTAGTCCGCCAGTAGATATTCTTGATGAATTTCTTCGGTGCGAAACATTCCGAGCTGAAACACCCAAAGGGGTACTCGGTACGGGCTGATACCATGAATACGTTGATACGCATCTATAGCGAACTGTTCAATAGTTGGCGCCTGAACCCAACCCTCGGACACGAACCCTAACACGGACTCTATGCCAAAGACCAACCGTATATTGCTCAACCATGCACTGCTCAACCATATACTCCGGAGTATTGATCAACCACATATTGCTCAACCATGTACTGATCAACCACATATTGCTCAACCATCCATTGATCGACCATTTTTCGATCGGCCATATGTTGATCAACCATGTATTGATCAGCCATCTATTAACAATGCGAGCGCGCAGCAGCACGAAAGCTATCACGGTGCACGCGCATCGTGCGAAGTCCTTGCATGGAGCAAGCTCTTCGGGAAGCAACACCGTACCCCCATCCATCAACCCGGTAAATAACGAAGCTGTCAATCCTAAAAAAAAATGAAAAAACAAATCCTCTGAACCCTTTGGACCAAGATAAGAAACAAAAGCGAAAATCCCACACCACACTGTGAATCAAGCTCCGAGCAGAGTGTCCCCGAAAAACAAGAAATATCCCACACTATAAATACTGAAATTCCAAGCAGCTATTAAAAGTCCCAAAAAGCGTCAACAACTTCGCGGCAGATCGATCGATCCCGCACGACCCTCACCACGTGCACTCCCTTCGACAGCCAAGAAGCGTGGTCACTGGAGGCGGTGTTGGCGGCCGAGCAGTCTATGATCACCGAATGGGGTACGTGGTTCGACCTGACAAAGTCCACGAGGGCGGGCACGTCCAGACGCTGAGCACATCCCGTGTCCCTCGTGACGCCGCTGTGGCCTCCTCCAGTCCCGCTGTCGGCCCCTCGCGGCATCCCTTCCCTCTCCTCTTCCACCCCCGGCGCGGCGTCGAGGGAAGAGTTCCACCTGGCGAGAGTGATCGGGTCGTCGCTTAAAAACATCTGCGGTTGGGAAACCAGGAGGAGGAGGAGGAGGAGGGTGTCGGTATAACGTGGATCTGTATTAATAGCCGTCGCAGCAAAAGACGACTCAAGCTCAGGGCAGGCGGACGAATAACTGAGGTCGACATCCGAAACAAGACCTGTACTACAGCAGTACGTACCTGAAAAGATACGTTACACTCAGATGACTTCCACAAAGAATGCGGTGCAGCGTGAACCAAATAGTTCTGACCCTTTTAGGGCTGCGGTCCCGTTTGGGGGACAAATTACTCGGATTGAGTGTGGTTTGTCCACAAAACGAGACAGCAGTCCTAAAAGGGTTATGCGGTACATCTGACAGATGGGACGACTTCTGAGAGACACGTCCTTCGTGCTCGCTCGATTCTATTGCGTCAGACGTTTTCCTCGAGAGGTGATAGCTTTTTCACCGCACAGCACGCACGGGTACACGCAGCCCAGCGCGCGCACCCAAGTGGTAGTACCTTTGTCCTGTCTCGTTACCGAGCGCGTTATACAACTTATCACGGGGTGGGGCACTGATCAGGGTACAGCGGCAGCCATGTGGTATTAATAGTACCTTGCCTCGCCTCGTCCCGCGGCGTGCTATATATACACTTATCATGCGTGTACTGGTCATAGTACAGCAGGTGTAATGATTTTGCGGGACAACAAGAAACTACGGACACCGCAGCAGGTGCTAGTGCAATAGTCGATGCTGCTCGCTACGATTGCGGGAGGTCATACAGTAGTAAATAGGACCTGTGGTACACACACGAAGCCTATATATTTCCCTACTTGAACCAACCCTATTTCGTTCTATTTACTATGGCTCCCCGTAATATTACGAAGCGTTGGACACACCATATCACCATATCACCATATCGGAGTTCTTCTCTCGGCGGGCCCACGCTGTGCACCACAACGAGCGTTGGACGCATTTCTCATCTATTGTCTTATTGGCGGGCCCCGCACTTTCATCGGCGTTCCGACCGGCCGGTCCGTACTGCACGAAAATAAGCCTCAGGGGCATTGAGTCGGCGTTCGTATTGCCCGGCCCATACTGTGTGTACCAGGCTAAACATTGAACGCACAAAATCGGCGTTCCTATCGGCGAGCCCATGCGGTGCCATTACGGCGGACCGATTGAATAGGAACTGCAGCACACACAAAAACCTATATATTTCGCTTTATATTTGTACTATTCAGTAACAATATTTGTTCCTACTTACTATGGCCCCCCGTAATATAATAAGCGCTGGCCGCACGCTGCTCGTAGATGGTTGGTTGAACACCAGAGTAATCAACCATTGTTGAGGTCCTCATCCCGGCGTCCCCAACGACTCAATCGGCGTTCTCATTGGTGGGTTTATACCATGTTCTACGAAAACCATTGGACACACTCTGTCAGCATTCCTACTGGCGGACACACTCTGTCAGCATTCCTATTGGTGGGTCCATACTACAACATACCACCACTCTGCCCCTTGACGTAAGTACCGTATTGATTGAATATTTGGGAACAGAGTGGCACTGTATATGCACTATGATAAACCTTGGACGCACCTTATCTGTGTTGGCGACGGCCCTGATCTGGAGGTCGACGTGGAACTGGCTTCGGAGGACCTCCCGCTGCTCCACCAGCATCCTCATCAGGCTTGTGCCTATTACTCCGGCGCCGACCAGCCCCACGCTCACCGTCTGCGTACAGGGAGGAGCCACAAAACCAGGCCGTGCGCAAATACGTTCGTAGTGGAACAGTGTGCCAACGCCGGAGAGAGGCGGCGTCGTAGGGAGGGGGAGGGGGGGTACTTGATGGGAGAGATGTACTCGATATCATGCATGGCCGTAGTCGTATGACCATAGACCCTCGCATTCCTGCAATGCCGGGACGGAGCATGTCGGGTTTTCACCAACCAGGCAGACATTGGTTGCACCAATCGCGGAGCGCTGCGAGATGTCCGGCGAGTCGCATGAAGGGCGAGCTGCATTCTACGAAAAACCGCTTGTGAGGCGGACTTGCATATGGATGACAGCTTTAATGAGTCAAACGGTACCCTGGTTGCCTAGCTCCCGTAGTGAGCGGCATGTTTTACAGTGTCGTTACCAACCGACGCCAACCCAACTTATATAAAATAGGCGGGGGGAGGCACTTACTATCATGCAATGGCCGGAGTCAGGAGGGGCGGGGGGCGGGGCGCGCAATCACGTATTTACGTCCGACTATAGCAAACAGGACCAAACATTGTTAGTAAGAATAGAAAAATGTGTACCTGGTAGGTTTTTGTGTGTACCGTAAATCTTATTTGATAAGGGTTTCCACCGCAATAGTGTGACGAAAAGGGTTAGGGGGAAACGGCGATGAAGAAGGACGGGGGCGGTTGAGGATGGAACATACATGCAGCGGTAGTGTTTTTCACGATTGTCCCCAGTGTTCGGAGAAACACGGTTGACAGACGACCACTGTCAGGAAACTAAAATCTCCTCGTTTCATGCTTAATTTCGATCATTTTCCCGGACGCATCCTACGGCAGAGGGATGCGGAATTTTTTCAAGAAGGTTCCTGACATGACGAGCTCTCTAACCCGCTCAAAACACCGACTTTCACAAAAATGTAAGGCCAGTGCTGTATGGCCAGTGCAACGAGGCATATGACCTTAGGTACGTTGCCAAGAACATTTTTCAAACAACAAGAAAACGGTTACCACTCTGTCTCAAATTGCTAAGCCGCTCAAAACCTCGACTTGGAAAAACGTGAGGCCAGTTCGACGATGCATGTGACCTTAGGTACATTTTGCTAACAACATTTTGTAGGACAGTAATACCGCAGCAGGGAGATCTCTTCGTTAGAACTGGGTTTGGAGACACACCGAGGTGGATTGTGTGGCGTTACCACACTCTCGGGGTCATCAACGAGAAATAATCTCAGAAGCGCCTGGAGGAGCCAGGAAGGCCTTGAGGACTATAGTGATAATGAGGCGGTACGAGCTAGGGGATAGGACCTGGTCTCCACATTTTTTTTCAAGAGCAAAAAACGGTTACCACTCTGTCTCAAACTCTAAGGACCAATTGTATATTGATGTTCAATCACACAAGTACTTATGCTACGGAGCAGAGTGGTATCGTGTAGTCCTTCAGCCCCAGTGACAGTTTGTAAAAAAGGAGGTACCCCTGTTAGCTCACCAGCTGCGACAGCAAAAAAGACGCGTGCACCGCCCTCAGAGCTTTCGCTCCCTGCCGCTGTTCCACCACGCAGGAGATGTTCCTCTCACTAACGCCCTGTCACGCAACGAATGAGTTTACGGGAGACGACAGGCTATTGTATCAGCCCGATCGAGTCATTAGCTTACACAAGTCGTGCTGACTCACACTCCATTAGCCATGGCGAGGACGTCGATGCCGACGGCCCCTATACCCTTGGAAAAAACGCATAAAGCCACGCCCAACCAAGTCCCAAAAGGACAAACGCAGTGAAATTACCTACCAGGCACTGCTTTTCACTACGTACCGTTTGCGTACAAGTATGCACCTCTACCTAACATACATTCTGCTTTTTTTGTGTACCTGAGCGATGGCGAGGACGTTGATGCTGGCGCTCCCCATCGCCTTGAAAAAACGCCCGGCCACGCCCGTCGTGTGGCTCATCCCGTCGCCTACCGCGGCTACAATGCAGCACGGACTGCGCAATTGAAAAAAAACGCCTAACTGTCAGGTTGTCGGTGATCATAAAGACGCTGTAGCGGTCGAAGAACATTTATATCTCGAACAGACCGGACAGATCATCGAATCTCATGTTAAGATGTAAATGGATTCCTGATCTGTAGCAGGATTGATCTAGCTCATGTGTTGCGGCGGAGGGGTCGTGTAATCTGCGTGATCTAGGACGTGTTTCCTGGGTTGGATCTGCCCTATAAGGCAAAGATCCTGCACAACATCTCGGAACGGCAGGTTAGGATTTAGGAAGATATATCTGTAGATGATATACCTGTAGATTATCCATTTGTAGATGATATATCTGTAGATAATCCATCTGTATACGTGATGTATCTGTAGATTATCTATATGTAGATGGTACATCTGTAGATGATCTATGCGTACATGGTTTATCTGCATACGATATATATGTAGATGATATGTTCGACGTGTGGAAGCACTCGTGTACCAATCGTCAGTCAGGGTGCCAGTAGCGTGTGTCATGTCTTTCACATGAAATCGCTATTATAATAATAGTATGCATCAAAGACACCCCACACACCCTAGGCCAACTACAGTACGTACGGATGAGCTTTCCTCGGCCAAGGTATGATACGAGTTACGTGGCCACACAATACAAAACAGTCATCACGTGAATGCTACTCGTGGAGCAATCACGCGCCGCTTCTCGCACGCCGCCAACCGTTTATTGAGCGATTTTTCGCTTTTTACGGCATGCCAGAAGGTTCCCCTGCTGCACTACGAAACGGATTTTTGTGCAATAATCAATCGGTCAATTTTATCAACTACTACTGTAGATTACGTTGGATGGACAGCACCTTTCGAGCGGTAAAATTACTTCTAGGACAAAAATTATAGTAAAGCGATAGAAAACAAAGGCGTGCGTAGGTAGGTTCCTAGAGAATGTGACCTAATCACTTGCGGCGAAGATTAGGCGACCTGGCGCCTCGCACATACCAAGCTATATAGAAAGCCAGGACCATATTTACAAAAATGACGAAAAACAAACGAAAAAACTGTGAGATATCGAGGGCTTTGTCGAAAGCCATCTGCGCAAGCTGCGTGTAAATACTTCCATCGCGCGTGCTATGTATGGCTTGTGTACGACCTCACGAAGGGTGAAACAGGCCGGTGGAGGTTCGCACAAAAAAAAAAAAACAATGAACAGCGGCGAGTGGCTTCCTTGCCTGATGATGTCGACGGCCACCGTCCCATGTCTGATTTCGGAGGAAAACGCCTCACGGGTGACCTTCTTGGCCCCCGCCGCACCGGCAGCATCGATCGCTACCGATATGCTGTGTTCAGACGACGCCTGCAAAGCACGGCGACGTGTTAAAATATCGGGCGAGTCAGAGACGCAAGCTACGATAGAGCTACCTAGCATTTTTTGCTTTTTTTTCGCGGGGGGGGGAGATGGTCTACAGATAGCTCAGGTCAGAAAGGTCTCTGATTTACATGATCTTGACGATCCACAGCAGATCCTTCTCGTCGGGTGGGATCTATCTGTACGGCACAGCTCTTTGCGCACATACGACGTCTGGGGGGGATCTGCGTCGCAAGGCTCTTGCGCAACATCTTGTAACGGCAAAATACAGAATTTAGATAATCTACGCTGGTTTTTCACTCGCTTTGTTCATTCCGTTGCGGTCATTCTCGATTTTTTTCGTTTCCTCTGTCTCACAGTCTGTGGCTATCTGGTGCAGATATTAGCACCAGATATCTCTATATGAATAGGACAATGAATCAACACGTACAGTGGGTGTACTGATGTAGTTGGGTGGAAAGAACGGTTTAACGCGAGGACACAACACAACAACAGCAACGAAATAACACAAGAACAACGACAACAACAACGCAACAACAACAACAACAGCAACAACAATTTAATAGCAACAACAGCACAACAACAACACAACAACAACAACAACAAAAACAGCAACAACAATAACACCTGTATATCGTAAGCTGTCCGATCAGTGAATACGTTCTCCTCGTATCAGACACTGTCTATCCATAGCTCAGGGTGTGAGTGCAGCAGCCAGTACGTGATCCCATGGTCTGAGCGGCAACTAGTAGGTTCTCTAGGTTCTCTAGGTTCTCGTACACGCGTGGTGCCCATGCCACGACCGTCGTCGACCGCTTACTACTAATAGCAACGTGAGCGTTCGGCAGTACGAGTGCATAGTATTTAATAGCGTGTTGCTCCAGTGCCGTACTACTCCTTGCGTTGTGTTTCCCGCACCAACAATTGCATCATCGCCCAATGCCGCAGTGGCCACAATGGTTGCCGTAACCGTCAATGTTTTTTATCGGCAATTTCCCCCATCTCAAGCCTCAAGTGGGCCAAGAGAGGCGTCGGGGGCGCACGTGAACCTATGAGGAGATTTTTCGATCTCACACCTGAAGTTTTGATACATTTTTTTCTGAATCTACGTGACCCCATGGGAGTGTGTATCGGGCTTTAGCTTTAATAGCATACCTGGTACTTTTTTTACTCAAAAAATAGTAGTTGTTGGGAGCTCCGAAAGCGAAAAAGGAGCCTCACAAAATGCAGGCGTGCTGCGGTCCTTTTAACGTACCGATGGGTCCCAGTGACAAGGTAAACACCAACACTATAAGTGACAAGGCATACACCAACACTACGGCAGGGATGCACTTGCACAATATCGAGGCTCTTCTCGCTTTGACAAGCTCTCTCTATACTAATATTACGAGGGGCTATAGTAAACAGGACCTAAGCTACACACAAAAACCTATATATTCACCTGTTTCAACCAACATTATTTGGTCATATTTTCTATGGCCCTCCCGTAATAATAAAGTCGCACGAAAAACGGCTTCAAACTACAAACAAAGCTACGCGTAACTCTTTTACGGCTGCAGTCTCTTTGCATCAGTTTTGGGGACAAAGTACCTAGGATTCTAGTGGTCTGTCCCCAAATCGGGACTGCAGCTGTAAAAGGGCTATGACCCGATTATGAGCGATCCATCAGAAAAAAAACGAAAGGAAAATAAACGATAAGACATATATTATATTATATTATATATATATACATGCCTTATTGGGTAGTTCCTCGGTTGAGAAGAAGCTGCGTCAGCCGGAAGCATTTGCCTTGCAAGGCAAGAAAGTGCTACCTCTGTCTTAGCACCCCATCACCGATCGGTAAAGCGGTGCGAGCGAAGGACGTACAGCACGAGTAGAGCGGTAATACGTGACTGACACACAAACACTCAATGTTATAACGGTGCGAGAAAAAGGTTGGAGGGCCACCCGCGTGCCTGAGAAATCAGGATAGCTGAAATTCCCAGCTGCTGAAGGGCCCCGAAGAGTCGCGCCGCGACGCCGGGGTAGCCCGCCATGCCCATGCCTTCCAGGTTTAGCAGAGCGATGTTGTCCATGGTGCTAACGCCGCAAACAACCTTGCGGAGGGGGGAGGGGGAGGGGAGAGGGGTTGAGGCGGAAGAAGGCAAAAAATACTACTGAAGTTTCATACGGGCCGTTCGAGTGGGGGGTAGTAGCTGTTGGAGGTCGGTATCATGTTCGAAAACGCTATGACATGATTTGTGATGTGATGAGAAAAAAAAACATGATGTGGATATGATATGTGATATGTCATGAATGTCGCATGACATTATACATGTATCGTATCATGAGGTGTGATATGTGGGTTGCGTGCTTGAAATCAACCGGACTGACTTTCGACAGTATTGTTTGTACAACGTCCAACAACTGGATTCGGCAGTTTCGTGTGTGAGATGTCGAATAGCAACTCGATTCGAAAGTTCCACGAATGTTTGGAACCAGCCACACCCTTTGTACGGGATTGTTGAAAAGCGCACACCGCCCCGCGCTGCCGACATCGATATGCCGTCTTGCTGCCCTCATGCCAGGCAGGTGATTAAACAGGCGGGCAATCACGGCTGAGAAACGACGAAGTCTACACTTCACAAACATATCATATCATATCGTTTCATATCATATCATACCATATCATATCATATCATATTGATATGATATATCAACAATTGCCCCTTTCGCTCTTGATATTGATATATCATATCACATATCGCATCATATATTATATGATATGATATGATATACCAACAAGTGCCCCTTTCGCTCTTGATATTGATATATCACATCACATATCGCATCATATATGAGTCACTATATAGACTATCGCTATCGGCCTCTAGCAGCCGTCCACATATTTCATGTATTTATCCTGAGTATTGGGCTTCCAGGATCAGCAGGGAGATATTTGTTCATCATGCAAACGCCGCCAACGACGTTACGGGGGGTGTACTTGATATCATGCATGGCCGTAGTCGTATGACCGTAAACCCTCGCATCCTTACATCCATCGATTTGGCAGACATTGCTTGCACCAAGTGCGAAGCACCGTGAGGTGTTGGGCGAGCCGCAAGAAGGGTGAACTGCATCCTACTAAGAACAGCTTAACGGGTGGGGGGGGGCAGGTAAGTCAAGGCTGTGT
>JBBMHQ010073297.1:0-12654 GCA_037834295.1 Postelsia palmaeformis
GTGACCACAGAATCAGTATCTCTCTAGGATAAGGAATCAGGACGGACACTGGGTGCACTGATGAAGTTGGGTAGAAATGACGATTTAATGTGAAGACAACAACAACAACAACAACAATTGGAGACGTTTTTCTATAAAAAGAAGGGGGGCGCACACAACGAAACCGAATACTTCGGAGACCTCTCGTCGGAATGTTTCCCTTGAGGCAGGCACGTCGTCCGGCGTTGTTCGTACTCTCTTCCCCGTTGTCGAGAATGCCAGACTGAAAATTCACTCCAGAGGGGCGTGTTGTACCCATACGCAGCCTTGCGTATTCTACGGTAATCCGCTGAGCAAATCCCCTCCACTCGGTCTCTTGCCTATTGCGGTTCGCACGGTGCTAAAACACAGCAGCAGTAAAACGTACCCGGCGAAACAAAAAAAATATATATGCATGTCCCCCGAAGGACCCGCAAACGAAAAAAAACAAACGGAAACGTCATGCACGTCGAAGCGAAAACGTGCCAATGAACAACTCCACTCATGAAGATAACGAGTGGGAAAAGCGGCGGGCGCCGAAGTGTCTTTCAGAAGAAGTTGGGGTCCCAGCAAAAGCTCGGTCAGAGCGAGCATAGCAGTTGCAGTTTGTTGAAATGCTCCGCTTGGATATCCCCTCAAGAGGGACGTTTGTACCTGGTACGAACAACATCATCCTACAAAAACACCGGATGGTAGGGCTACTGCTGGCATTGCGGAAGAAGACCGTCCCGCAAAGGTCGATTCTTACCCCTGCAGTGCTTTGTATCGCTCTGTCCGACAACAGAACGACACCGCGTGGTGCTGACATCTAAACGCCAAACTCATTTAATGACATCAAGTCGCTCTATCCGGAAATGTAAGAAATCCGGAGAAATAAGAATTGCGTTTAGGTTCATACACATGTATTCATGTCCAAACAATTGCGACATTCTCGGATGGATTAGTACTGAAAGATCGACCAAAAAGACACGCGCGTTGCCTGCTACACAAACCACAGCCGCCTTCGATATCAATAGAAACCCCTTGGAAACACAAAAAATAACACGAAAAAGTGTGGTGTGAGCATCAATTAAGCGAGCCAGATTCTTTGCTCTATTTTTGCGACCGCGGGTCTCTATGAGTAGTGCGTCCTTCGCAAAACGGGCCGTAAGCTCAGGGCTTTGGTTATCCGCTGGGCGACAAAAATTGAGAAACAAAATTAATAACAACTGTTGCGATTTTCTCCTCAACCAGCATTTTTTTTTTGGCGGCACACCGGCGAAAAACATGAAAAAAACATCAGGCCTGAATCGATCAAAACCAACCATTTAACAGCTGGTAGCTTGTGCGGAAACGAAACGTTTGTTTTCTCTCGTCTCCGGTAAAAAAACGAATGTGCCGATTTTCGTCTCGAAAACATGCCAAGTTGATCTCGACCCTTTGATTTCTTCCGTCACCATGTTATTATTGCACTTTCTCCTGTACGAGCACGTGAAGCGTACGCCTACAAGATAACACCAAATGGCGCCGAAAATCCGACGCCAATGCCAAAGCAAAGCGCCAAAAACAAAAGGCAGGAAAAAATACCCAAAAGCAAGGCCTTAGACAAAGACCAAAACCAGAATGCCTAAACGGAACGCCAAAGGAATATGCCCAATACGAAGGAAAAAAAAAGACCAGAGCAGAAAGATAACAACAAGTTGCCGAAATGAAGTGTCAAAACGAAGCGCCAAAGCGAAGTGCTAAAACAATCCAACCTCGCCTTCCGCCCCACGAAGATAAGCACAAACAAAGCGAGGCGCCGACGGGGGAGGGTGATCAACAGTTTATACACACCACACTAGTTGTGCATGGCTCTAGCAAGCGCGCTAGTCTTAAACCTCAGCGCGGTCTTCGGTGTTATCCGCCCCTCTGCGTGTTCGTCATCCGCTACCCAGCTCATCATTACGTCTCCTCCAGGCGTCTTCCTCCTCCCCCACGACCTGATCATCCTTCCATCCTCTTCAAGGCCACTCCTGAAATTCCCTCGCCTTCGTCCTCCGCCAGCACCACCACCGCCACCGCCGTTGCGCGCGGGATTACCGTAAGCGCCATCCGAAGATGTCTCATCCTCCTTTTCTCCCTCGCAACCGCTGTGCGACGATGAGGGAACCGACGTCGGCGATCCGAATCTCTGCCCTCCTCCCTCCTCGTTATCCCCTAGCGGAGCAAGCGGAGAGGCGTTAATCGGGGACACCATCCGGGCACAAACACCGACCGCGTCGGGGTCAGCCGTGAGCACCGCCGACAAGCTCCCGCTCGGGCCCATCTCGGGGTCTGCCTCGGCCGGGGGGGCAGACGCGCAGCGGGCAGGGCTGAACATCGGGGACTGGAAAGAGGGTGCGGCGATGAGGCTGTTGTTGTTGCTCTCGTCGCGTTGGTGGGCTCCTTTTGAAGTGGAGGTGTTCTCGTCCGCGAAGTTGGTGGAGCTGGTGCGGTCGCGGGCCGTCTGCGCGGAGTTACTGGTGGCGGCGGCGGCAGCGGTGGCAGCGGCGGCAGCGGCATACCCTCCGTAGACTTCTTGCTCCCAGAGGTCTTGGCGACGGCGGCGGGCGCGTTGCGCCGCTCGAGCTGCTTTCGCGGCCTCCTTTTTCAACCGCTCGCACTCGAGGAGCGTCTGCTCTCAGGGCGGCATTGCGATACGATACGCGTTTATATGCATAACGAGGGGTGAGGTTTGGGATGTCGCACGAAATAACATCAGAAAATTTTGATCAGAGGAGTTGCAGAGAAGCGCTGGAGGCATGTATTATACGGCGCGAAGGGGTGGGTTTGGGGTGTTGCACCAACCAATAATCAGAGGAATTCCATCAGCGGAGCTGTAGGGAGGAGGCGCTGGGGTCATATATCATGTGACATGGCGGGGGGGTTTCGGTTTTGGAATGTACGTATGATGGCCCTTCAATTTCCAGAGGGGTTGGGTATTTCTTGGCCGCTCGCACCTAAGGAACATTCGCATAACGTGTGCGGGAGAAGCGAAGGTTTAGGAACGTAGGCAGCACTGCAATAGCCCAGAGGGGCTGTAGAGAGACGCTGGTGACATTTATGCTTCACGCGTGGGAGGTTTCAGACGTAAGACAAATATAATGTCAGAGGAGGTTTCAAGAGGCACTCTGGCGTCGTAAGTAGCACGTGGGAAGGCTGGAGACGTATCACAAAAACCAAATAGCTCATTTTGAGAGGCATAGAGACTCGTATGGCGTACCTGTATGAAACACGTGGCAGGGTTTGTGACCTATGCATATCGCTAACACATACAAGGTATGATAGGAGTTGTAGAGAGGAAAATGTTTTGGATGTATCATAGCCTATGCCAATTCAGAGAGTATTTGGAGAGAAGCGATGGGAGTTGAAACGGGCGACTATATAGTCAGACTGAGCCGCTCTGAAATTCACAGGAGGGTTATCATCAGTAGATTCTACTGCCGCCCGTCTGAAATTCACAAGAGGGTCAACATCTGTAGGGTCTACTGCCCCCCTCTGAAATCCACAAGAAGGTTGTCATCAGTATGTTCTATTGACCCCCCTCTGAAGTCCCCGAGAGGGTCGACATCAATAACTTCTAAGCATGCTGGTGAGGTGCACAACACCCATACATATGTATACTGTTCGGTAGCACAGGTACAGTACTACCAGGCATATATTTTGATGCTCTATGGTACTACGATGGTAGGCGGCCTGGTGGCGCACCTTGTTGTGTAGCGAGACCGAGTTGACGAGCAGGACGATCGCAATCATCGCCAGCAGAATGCCCACGTAGTAGCACCACAGCGACCACCTAGTCTTCATGCACAGTTCGAGGGGCACGCGGCAGAAGCTGTCGTCTAACGCCGTGGTGTCCGCGGCTCCCATCACGCACACGTCTGGCGCACAGCAGCACCTGCGGTAAGACCGCATCAGCCACGTGGGGAAAAACTATGAAATGAAACTATGATTGGAAGGTTACGGCATGCGTGAATTTATTGACGAGGCAATCATGATAAAATACATGTTTTTGGTTTGTTTTGGTCACTACAGCAATCATCTTTACTCACCAGCTCAACTCGTGGCCGACTGATGAAACATTTCTCAAGAGTCTTGAGTCATATCTCACCTTTTACGCTCCAGCTCAAGTCGTGGCAAGCCTTACCCCCACCCTCAGAGTAAGGTCCTCCTATTACGGTGCGGTAGGCCACTACAAAACGGCAGGCCACCAAAGTGCGGTAGGCCATTACAGAGCGTGGGAGGGGGGGTACTTGTGGGGCCCATTGCTTCCCGGCTCATAGGGTTAATCACCTGAGGAGATAGACTACTAATACTGTTATCAATACAGCAGAATCCAATTGTAGTTGCAATCCCACTCGCGTGCGCGTGTGTGTTTCCCCGTTTGGTCAGTCCGTGGGATGACATATCACTCTGGACGAAAATTCAAGGAACATTCATGCATTCCTACGAAGCATAAGTGATCCTTACATTTGCGCCTATAGTGGTGTCGGGTTAGTTCACCTGTCGGACAGATCACAATCTAGATGATCTCTACCGAACCCGTCGTTTTGAAATATTTTCTGCGGGATATGTACTGTACAGATCCAACACAGGAGACATGTACTACAATAGGCTATACAATGTTCCAGATAAGTTATGCCTATCTGCCCTGAACGGTCTAGATCACCAAGAGGCGGGGATCAGTGATCTGTGCGATCGGTGGCCTATTCACAAACGTCGGATATTGGGTGCGCATGTAGTGCTTCTCGTGTTAAGGGCCTGATAATGATCATGGGATCATACCCCCTTTATCGTGTCATGCCTCCTTGGCGACAGTCTGGAAACCCGTGGTCACGGGTCATAAGTGTCGCCCCTTCTCCCCGTCGATAGGTAGCGTGCCTGTCTTTTTATCGCGCATTCCTGGTATGTGCCGGGCAGCCTTCTGCGTTTTCCCCAAGCAACTAGGCACACATATCGGTTTTGTGTACGTACCGGTTATATATGCATGACCTAATTCGCACTCTGTTTCATCGTCCTATTTTGTGATTAACGGCCGTTTCTCTCGGAGAACGAAATTTTCATATTTTTTAAATCACTTCCATAGCTGTGAACTAATTTCCGAATATGTGAACTTGAACAAAGAGAGGGTGAAATATCACGGAGGTCAAGCTTATCAATTTGGAAAATATTGAAGCAGTTGCTAGAAAGTAAAATCATTCTATTAATCCGCAATTCACTGTCAGGAGTTCGAATGTTCGACGACCATTTGGGTTACTTGGTCGTCCGAGACCGTACAGTAGGCACCAGTCAGGGAGTGGGTGGGAAGGAGCTATACAGGTAGAGCCAATACGTGGAGTAATCGGGCTGTCACATGGAGTCACAGCAGGGTCGGTATATATGCACATGTGAAACCGTCGGTGCCGTCGGTCGCATGCTGAAACCAATGGAACCCCCCTCCCACGTCTCAGGGGATAGGCGATTAACAACAAGCTAATTCGAGAGATAAAACAACACAAATACCTCGCATCTAGGCCTCACAGGGGACGCTAAGAAGGATGTGCTGGGTGTCGATGGATACATACACTCGTAAAGTAAACGATTGACATATATAACACAGATACCACATGTGGCGAACAATACAATTTTTACACCATTGCGGGGGATCATAGTAAATAGGACCTACGGCAAACATAAAAATCTATATATTTCGCTATTTCCACCAACAATATTTGGCCCTATTTACTATGGCTCCCCGTAATACTGTACACGATAAATGGCGAAACATTGGTCGTAGTGAAAGCGAAAGCGGCCCTCACAACCATTGGATCAAGCGAAGCCAGAGGTGGCGAGTGGGCTCACGTTGGTTGACCAACGGACTACTGTGAGTAGTGAGTGCTACGAGTGCTTCAAGTGCATTGATTACGACTGAAAATTGTTACAAAATAATGCTGACGTTAGGGTCGCGATCTTATTGACACGAACTGTATTTCGCTCTTCCCTGAAATTTCGGAATTTCACCAAATTCAGCGAGGGTTGAATCTTATCGAGTAAGTGCCTCAGTTGGCTCGGGAAATAATCGTCCACCCGGCACAGAACCATCTCGACAGCAGCTGCACTCGCGGAACCCATGCGTGCAGTGGCCTCACTATAATCGGCCTGACTCGTAGGCAGGTGTCGGTGCCTTGGGGAATGAAATCCATCGCCAACTCGTCACGCAACAACGCCCAACGCTTGCCCAAAGCGACAAAGTCTCTCAGCTGTTGCCGCCACTGAGCTCAGTCGGTCGACCAACTCGATGCGGTCAGCTTGCGAACTTGGCCACGAGAGTCCAGGAAGCTATGGCACCTTCTGCGTTCGGCCATGGCTTGCGAATGACCTTAGGAACGACCCCTGTCAGCCCTGTGCCAGTGGTGGCACAGCTCGAGCGGTGGCACAGACTGCCCGATCCTCTACAGCCTTGTACCTAAATTTCTTAAAATACCTCTACAAACTTCAAGACGTCATTTTCGGGGGTCAGAATTTTTGGACTTTTCCCGAGATAAGTTCGGGGAACTACCGAAATTCGGGAATATACTGCAAGATCTACCCTTAGTCGGCCGACGGATTTTAGGGAGGGGATTCTGAGCGCGAACGAAATTTCAAGAACTAAATATTGGTATTGATAGTTTCACGATTGCGGGGGGACATATTGTACACAACTCTGGGCGGAAGTATAATGAGACTTTATACATTAATACCAGGACGAAGCTGTCCTTATAGTTCCGCCCTGAGTGGTAGTGGCATACCAGGTGGTAATCAGCTCCAAGTATGGGTTGCGATTTTTTGGGTGTGACTTTTGGGGCTTGTACTATTAATAGGCATACGTGTAACATTTTTGGGTCATTCGTGGTCGGTTGGGAAAACATAATTGGTTTGATACCATCATCCTGCCGCACACAAGCGCACCTTGTCTTTCTGCCATACCATACTGCAGTTAGTGCAGCTACACCAAAAGTTGGCGGATGACATCGTACATGTACTCGAAAATAACAGCGGATGTGGATTCTGTAGCTGTTGTCGATCTTTCATCGTCTATGTATATGCAGAACTCAAACAGGACACCTACGAGTACCAAAGGCGAGTAGGTCATTAGCAGGAATTATGCTACTTGTAGCTCAGGCTGGATTTCTTGCTTGGGGAAGAGTACGTTCGACTGCACCAGGTATACTATCATCCAAAGTAACTTCAGTGCTGCTGTGCAACGGCTCCTCATTTTCCTATTTCCTAACCTGCCTTTCCTACAAGTCCGTACTGCAGCACTGTAGCGTCCTGTACTACTGCTGCTGAAAGGTAGCCCAACACCGGTGCTTCTCACATGGTAGCTACCGCCGGGAGCATCGCGAAGCTGCCAACCAAGAACGTCCCGAGGATAGCGCAGGATCCCCAGATGAGTAACATGATGCTTAGAGTGCTCCTTTGAAACCACAGCGAGAAAACACTCATCGTCCCGACCATGAGGTCAAGGGCCAACATAAGGAACCACGCGACTGCCTTCGGGCTATCCCCGGCCTTGCTGGCCGAAGGCCTTTCCAGCAGCCACGGGAAGCACAGGCCTGCCGCGACGGTGAGCCATACCACCGAGGAGACTACGCCGCCATTCCCGTTCGAGGCCACTCTTGAGGACGAGAAATCGGTGCTCGAGGCAAGGCTGCTTGAAGCCGACCGACCAGCCATAGGGCTCAACCAGCATCAAGGCACGAACGTCTGAAGACAAGTCCCCAATGCAATGAATGACAACTCGATAGCCTGCTATGGTACCACAGCTACTGCTGGATGGCTGCTGGGGTGGTGGGCTTGCTGCGTGCCTATGCGCGGTGCCCACTGTGTGCAGCATCGTAAATGGATGTGGCCGTCGAAGAGCCGATCTCGGACAACAGATCTTTTTGTCCGTTTCGCGTTTTTTTTCAAGGATCCATCCGAACCGTAACATACAAATCATATCCCACCGCATATTAAACCCCGCTATCGAAAAGCCTTGCAGGAACTATACCTCCCGTTTTGGTCTTTGAACCACTATCGCGGACTTCTGACACTACCTCCTCCCCCGTGGCGGTACCATGCCAGCCTCACGTGACTACTCGTTCATACGATTACAACGCACGGGTGCAGGGGCTCTGCTCGTGGCGTCGTGGCTACTACGGGCAGCGCAGTGTCTTGTGGTCCCCACAGGGTCGCGCTTTGTCGGCGTTGGCAGACCAAGGATCGTCGCCAGCCGCTCAAGCCTCGCACTGTCGCACACGAGTGTCCGCCATGGAGGTGAGGAAGGGCCTGGAAGCCTGTCATCCTGGGAACCCGTTGCGAGTAATTCCTCCTGTGTAAGGCTGTGTCCTCGCTCGGTCTCTCGACGTGCCGCCCATTGGAGCTGCTGGCCCTGATGCTGCTGCTGCTGTGTCGGTCATAACGCAACGTTTTGGTGCTGTAAACCATCGTTGAAGCAATTGAAATCTCGAAATATGACAAAACTGTTCGTGCACGTACATGAGCCCCCCGGCTTATAGGGCTTGAGCCGGCGTCCATCTTGACGGCGTCCTCTTAGGCTGGAGCCGTAGTTTCGCCAGTAGCGCGCAATTAATCACCACGGCTCTTGGGCTTCCGGCGCAACAGTAGTCTGCCCTTTTTCAGCCTCTGCTACAGCAGTACCTAACACCCACCGCAGGCAGTAACTGGTACCAGGTAAGTACGAAGTACCCTCACGTATATACGTGGGTGCTGTTGCTTGAAATGGGGCAAGGCCTTGTCGACTTGCGCTCCGCAAACGCTGCTGCAGCGGTTGTGCAGCAGCCGTTCTCTCTCGGCACAATGTTTCATGTTACAGCAGCAGTGCCCGCCCGACCATCCCTAATGACCAATAACGTGATGCAGTATACATCAGCCTCGGCCACATCCACTGCTGTTGCGCATTGCTGCTGTACGTACATGGGATATTTATTTCAAAGGTTCTTCCAAGAGTTGAGAAACAAGCGAGGTACCCTCTTATTTTCCAAACCCCTTTAGAACCGCAGTCCCGTTTTTGGGACAATTGGGGATAAAGTACTTGGAATTTGACTGATCTGTCCCCAAAACGGAACTGGGTTCTAAAGGGGTTAACTCATACCTCACCTGGTATATCGTGCCTAATGGTGATCTTCAACACAGCATTGGGTTCCAGGGTTGGCAGCATTCCCCCCCGACAAGCCAAACCGCGACTGCGAACTGACTGCGAGTGCATACCTTGCCCACCTCGGACAGATCAGGTAGATCAGATAGATCGGTTAGATCAGACATATCAGGTACTAGGTAGATCAGATAGATCAGACATATGGTATCAAATACTGTAGATCAAATAGATCAGATATAGCAGACATATCAGATATATCAGGTATATCAGGCAGATCAGACTTATACTACAGATCAGATATATCAGGTATATCAGACCTATCAGATATACCAGATAGTTCAGACATATCATAATATCAGATAGATCATACGTATCAGATATATCTGGTATCAGATAGTTCAGACACACCAGGTATCAGATAGATCATACGTATCAGATAAATCCTAATCAGCCGTTCTGAGGTGCGGTGCGGTATCAGCATCTGTTCACAGTACATTCTCAACTCCGAAAGCAAGTCCTGGACCACGAAGATCATTTGTCTGCCACTCGGCAACGTGAGCTACACCATACGGACCAGGGATATATCTATCTATCTGTCCTGAAATTTCTACCCTAGATCATCATGATTTGTAGATGATAGATGGTGCGCGCGAGGTGTTGTGTACAGCGCTGCCCCGATGTGGACAGCAGCATCAACTGTAGTCACACCAGGTATGAGTTTATTTATCACTCAACTTGTATCTTGTATCTCTCTGTTGCTGCGATGAAGAATCAGCACGGACACGTCCTGTCGCTAGCGTCGGGTGCATACCTGCTACACAACATTAAGATAACACAACCACGCACACGAACACACGCATCCTTTCCCACTTCTCCCATCATCTCGCATGCCCGGCTCTTACCCGCCGGACATCACACCTGAAATATTCACCACAAGTTATACTTGAATACGAATTCACTACGAAAACGTCAGCTGTGAGTTCGACCGATCGACTGGTTGATACGTATTGCAGAGCGTTCTACTTTGACGCGTCCAGGTCTGTTTTGGCCTCAAGATACTATTACGGAGGACCATAGTAAATAGGACCAAATATTGTGAGTAAAAAAACGAAAATATGTGGGTTTTTGTGTGTGCCGTAGGTCCTACTTATTGTGGTCCCCCATAATAGTCTCAAGATACTAGTCTTAGTGTAGGGGCCCGTCAAGGGTGTCAAACCGCGGTCTCCTACGTATCAACATGTAGTCATCGAAGTGTCACACTACAGTAAGCTTGCCAAGAGTAGCCTCGAGGGAAGGAATCGATCTAATATCTACTTTTGTATGTATCACACGTTTACGTATCATGTTTCCTTGACACGCCTGCCGTCTCTCCGATCCCCGCGCATCCCGCATCCCCGCAAAATGTACAAAAGCAGCTTCCACAGTGGAAACCCTGACGATGGTGATGCCAGGTGCAGGCGGTCGACGAGGAGGAGGCGGCGGGAGGGGCGGGGGGAGGGGGAGGGGACGCAGTCGAGGCAGCCCCCCGCCAGATGCGTTCGCGCTTACCGGAGAGGAACGTCTCCAAAAGTTTTTGAGCCACGCGGGGTTGGACTCGAGGCGGCAGTGCGAGCAGATGATTCTGGATGGACGCGTTCGTGTCAACGGGAAGATGGTGAAGGAGCTTGGGGTCAAGGTGGGAGAGTGGGTGGTAGGGTGGAGGGAAACGCGCTTGCTTTTACACAATTTGTAAAATGACGCCTCTGCTGTGTGTGAGTGAGGTTGAGGATTTCTTCGAATAGCTTCATCTTGGCAAGCTGCTGCGTTTATATCGATAGTGCGAACGGCACGCCCTATAGAGACGTACGGGTTGGGTATGACCTCATGGAGGATTTAGGCCGGGATACTTCTGTAGTATTTTATTGTCTTTGGGGCCTACTCTAAAAGGTTGGCTTCGACAAAGTGTCATAGAGGACCGGGGCGTTGGGCGTTCATATATAGCGGGAAGATGATATCATAAAGGAGCTTGGTTGGGATCGAGGGTGCAGGCGTGCTCGTTTCAGTGTATCATTTTTTTTTTCTGAGGGGGCTGCTTCAAGCCCAGCTTCGTCGAAATAGTTAGTGGTGCACACAAACATCCTCAGTGCAGCTTCATCCCGAGAAGTTTGTTCTGCAGGCGTTGGTGCGGAGGAGGATTAGCTTTTATTTCAAGCAGAGTTTCAGAGTCGCATATGTCGCATGGTGTTGTATGTCAACCATGTTGTCGAAGCCGTCGTAGACAAACTTTGACTTGCGATTTGCCCCGCACTATGGGTGATGCGGTCGGTTTTGCAATACATTTGCGATGGCGGTAACTAGGGGGGAGGGGGGGGTACCCGTTGCTGCTGTAGGTATTATACATACCCTAGTACCTGGTATACAGTAGCAGCTCCAGCACTCATAACGCCTCTTTGAAGCGGACTCCCGTCTTGGCGGCAAAATTCTTGGAACATTGACTAAGGTATCATCTAGTTTAGAGTGCGGTCCTGACAGGGTTGAATGAACGGGAGTTTTACCATTTTGTCTAAACTTCTAGGACAACTCACATGATACCTTTTGTTTTAATGCTGGAGGACACAACGTGCTCTGGTATACATTCCACGGTTTGCGCTTGAGTTGCGCTGCTTTATGTAAACCGTTTCAGTGGACGGAAATACAAGGATTGTTTAAGCGATAACATGAAGACCAAACGGTCCTCATATTTCCGTCCAGATTGGTAGTTGTTCGTGGGGTTGGTGTGTCGTACTGAAAACACGCTTCTTCTCTCAAAACACGGGGTTGCTGCGCTCCCTTCCCTCCCTTCCCCTCCCCTCTCCTCCCCTCTTTCCCCGGCGTCCTTAAGCACCCCCGTTAAACGTGTTTCTTTTTTCAGGCTTTGATTTCGCGGGTTTGCATCTAGTGCTTGCCAGACAGGTAGACCCCCCCCCCTATGTCCCTCTTTCGGTGTAAGCACCCTGTGCTTGAATGGTAAATGAGTCGACAGAGCCTCCTTTGTATTGAGCTCACAACTGCTCTTGGAGGCGTTCTCTTTCAGGAGTAGGAACGGTCTTCCGTCTCGAAAGGGATGGGTGATCAATGGTCAGATGTCTAAGGCAATCAACAAATGGGTAACCCCCCCCCCCCCTCTTCTCATGGCGCTTCGCGCTTGGTGCAAGCGATGTCTAAAGAAAACCTGTGTGACATAATAGAGGTGATGAAAGACACTTACTCCGAAGAAAACATATGGATTAAGATACCAGGGGGGCGGGGAGGGAAATATTACTTTTTAGGAAACATCTATATGCCCCCAGAGTCAAAGAATACGATAAAAGATATACAGAGGAAGTTCGGAGAAGTAGCAGTAGATGTACAGAAGTATAAGAGGCAAGGAGAAGTAGTACTAATGGGAGATTTCAACTCACGAATTGGGAAGGCAAGCAAAGTGAATGAGAACATTGGACAATATGGGGAAGTAACAAATAATAAGAATGGGGAAGAGATGTTGAAGTTCCTCAAACACA
>JBBMHQ010073308.1:0-26625 GCA_037834295.1 Postelsia palmaeformis
TGTTGGGGGTATGCGTGGGGTAAGAACCCTAACATCAAAAATATAGGAACAGTTGACGTGCTCATACGTATAACAAACGGTCCTGACATTTCGGTCCAAAATGAGCCTGGATATGTCACAAACACACACAGCAGCAGCACCAACAAAGAACGTGAGGCAAGAACCCTAACATCAGAAATATAGTGTCCAAGACACCTGACACATACACAGCAGCAGTCGAAGAAGAGAGGTGGAGATGACCGATGACACAACAGCAGCACCAGCGAAGAATGGAAGTTAGGATCAGCAGCGTTTAAGCAGTACCTGGTATAGTGGTTGTAACGTGTTGTTCGTGTTCTCTGCATGTTATCTGATGTCCAGATTGTTGGGGGTATGCTTGGAGCGAGAACCCTAGCATCAGAAATATAGGAACAGTTGACGTTCTCATACATATTACACACGGTCCTTACATTTCGGTCCAAAATGAGCTTGGATATGTCACAAACACACACAGCAGCAGCACCAGCAAATTACGTTGAAGCAGGAACCTTGACATCAGAAATATAGTGTCCAAGACACCTGACACACCGCACACGCATGTACAGCAGCAGCAGCCGGAGAAGAAAGGTGGAGATGACCGATGACACAGCAGCAGCACCAGCAGAAAATGGAGGATAGGATCAGCAGCGTTTCAGCACTATAACTAATAGTGTGGATTCGACAAACAGGGTTGACGGCCGTACCGGATCGAAGGTTCGAGATGGGAAGACGAGACTTCGTAGGAAGCACCTGCTGCTGTGTACTGAGGTACACCTGCAAGGAGTAACCGTTTGGCTCCTGTTTGAGCGAGAAAACAAGAAAGGATAACTTGAAGAAATCGAAACTTTTCTGTCACAGAAAACGATATCAGCATTTGAGGAGGGCTGAGACAACAACCCATTTGAAATTGGAATTTGTAGCGGAAGGAAAGCACAAGTATGAAGACGCTTTTTCGCGAATACTCCACGAATGAAAAAAAAAGCAAAGGAAGCAGGAACAAAGAAAGCGAGGAAAACCACGAAATAATGAGTCGTATATAGATGCGCGATTTTTTGTCGTCGACTTTCTGAAAGCGCAGCAGGTCGTGATAATCGGGCGCAAAAACAGAACGGAAACCGTAAGAAAGTCCATGCCGACGTCTATAATTATTTTCATTTGAACCAGAGCACGCCGTAGTCATCCACCAATTCCTGAACGCGTTACAAAATGGGTCAACGTCTATTTGTAAATACTGGAGGTTCTTCCCGTCCTCTACTGCTGGCGGGCTTTCATACCACCTTGCGAAGCATTTCAGGATGTCATCGTGCGCTTGATATTTTGTCTTTAGTTATTGCATATTTTTTTCATTTATCAGAGTGTACGTGTCGGGTATGCGTATATGCATGGTGTTTCACAGTATATTTATGCATAAGCTGCTGTAGTTCCTATGGTGTGTGCGTACTAACTGTTGTAGTTGGTTTTCGTTAGTCTCCCGAAAAAAAAAAGTTTCGAGATCGTTCTTCCAACTGTTGTACGTAGTGTGGGTGATGTCGATCGCGCGCGATATGATTTGTTGCTTATGTTAGTATTGAAAAATACTAACGACGTACGAGTATTCTGCATTAATGTTTTATGTTGTGCAGGGCTCGTCGTGGGCCGATGGCCCCGGCCGGGCCGGGCCGAGGATATTGAAAATGTGATGGGTCGGGCCGGCCCGATGATTCTGAGAAATTGATGAACCGGGCCGAGCCGGGACAATTTGAAAACGTGATAGGCCGGGCCGGGGCGCGGCACACCAAAAAACAAAAGATGGGTCGGGTCGTGCCTAGGCTCATGAGACGTGGGCTCTGCACGGGCCGATCCACCCTGCCTATGAGGGGACGCACATGATTTGACGGGCCGGCCCGAGCTGCGTCCCGCAACAAGTGATGTACTACGGCTACTACTGTGGTACAACGTTCACCCCGCCTCGGAGGTGGCCCACGTGTTTTTACGAGCCGGCCCGGGCCGCGGCCCATGACACGTGGTGTACTGCGCCTGCCCATGCTGATCTGCTGTTCGTGGTCCTTGTATAAACGCCTGATCATGGCCTTGGTGCTGCAGTGGGTGAACAGAGGACACTCCTTGCCATCTCGGCGACCCAGGCAGCATTCCGCGTTTTTCACCTGGTTCGGTCCGGACGGAACCGCCGGCGAAAACTTGGCGATGTACACCCAGACAGCAGGGAATATCTTGGGACCGAGAGTTGCAGAGAAGTTTGCTTTTGTGTGTGTCGTTCTCGAGCCGGACAAGGAACTGGTGCTCCAGTCTGGGAAGCCTCCGTGAAAGGATATCTGGCCACGTAACATATGCTCCCTTATGATGACATATCGATTGCAACAGATTTTGCGGGAGCGGGTGTTGCAGCAGCAAGTGTATCAGCAGCAGCAGAAGAAAGTGGTGGTCTACCAGTCAGGGTGTAATCCATCGGACTCGGTCGTTGCTGGAGTGATATTGTGTGGGTAGAGGGTATGTGTGCCTCGTCGCGTCGTCGGTAGCTATTCGTGGGCCAGAAGCATCTGGACTACGTGATCCAAATTTGAAAAAACACGAACAAAAACAAAACGAACAGGGTAATAACCAAAAACAGATGCAGCCCATGTCAAAAACAAACATATCATGGAATCGAGTCAAAATGCACCCCACGAGTCATCACGACGAGAGAGATCGGCCAAAACACACACATCGTGCATTACCCGTTTGTGGGGGACAATGACACAATGACCCGCAAGTACCCTTGCTGGTGGCTAATTGTATACCTCAACGTATGCCGGTCTATTTTAGAGGGCTCAGGTCCTGGTGGGGTCAGGTCTGGTTGGTTTAGGATGCCAAGTGGGAGCAGGGTGCTTTGGAAACAGAGTTATGGTGGCAAGCGCGTGTTGTGTGCTTGGACTCAGCAAATAGCTGTGTGTTAAAAGGATTACCCTGGGCTAGGTAATCGGTCGATATTTTACCCCTATAGCTCAGTGGGTAACACCTTCACATTTTACGTCGTCCAGGTCACGGGTTCGAACCCCACTTCGCACGTTTCTTCAAAGAAACGCTTGCGCGTGCCTGAAAACACATCTCCCTGGCTCCCCAGGTAATGAAACGAAGCGGGTAGGTCAGCGTACAGACGTATATGTATACTGTTCTGGCGCCCCAAAGACCCCGCCGTTCAGAGGGGGGAAGAGTGTTATAAGGATTACCCTGGCCTGGGTAATCGATCGATCTTTTACCCCCATAGCTCAGTGGTTAACTCCCTCACATCTGTCGTACCCTGTAAGAGTAGTGCAGCAGTCGTATTTACCACGGTATGTGACATATACGCCGCATGGTTTGTACGTACGAGTATGTGGACGAAAGAGCAAACGCACGTACCCTGGTGCGCATTATGGTTGCACAGAAAGACATGACTGTAAAAGCTGAAGGTGCTTGGAAGAGAACGAAAGAACAAAGGAGCCACCGCAGTAGCAGTGGAACAAAAAGCGCACTATGAGCAAGTTGTTAAGGGGAAGATTGTTAACGGGAGGGTTCAGAGGCCGAGGATTTCCAAGTCAAGAGGCGCGTATCACTTTTCGCTTTTCGCGTGTTCTCCAGATGTCATCTTGATATTCGATTCCTGGGATCTCGGAGAAAGAAAGCGTTGTTGACAGTCTCGTATCTCTCTGGTCCCTTTTTTAGCGACTTCGTGCGTAAAAAGCAAGCGATGTCAGGAGCTTCCTCACGCGGCACCGGAGCAATCATTACATCATGTCCCAGGTTTTATCCAACCGCGACACCTCTATGGTGCATCATGGCACAAGCCAAACGTTATTCCTACGCGCTCGCTCCAGGAGGAACAAGTCTCTCAAGCTGTCGTAGCGTCGCATATACATTCAGCTTGTTTGTTTGTGTCAAACTTGCCCGAAACCATCAGCCACCAACCACCAAACAACCAGCAATTCGACCATGTCTGCCCGTCGCCGACGGACTGTTTGAGCGAAGTACCCATCTCACACCAGAAAAAGGGCGATGCTCGATTTCACGGATGTTGGTCGCTGCTGTGACCTGTGGGCTAGATATTCGTGGCCGAAGCCCGTTCTGACCACGGCCTGTTGTTTTGCATTTCGTTCAGTTTACTTTTCAGCATTTTTTTCTTTGCTATGCACAGAACTCGAGTCACACAGCTGAGTTCAGTTGCGCGTACAGTAGTAGCGAGCTCCCATGTGAGGTATGGTGCTCGCGCTTCCGTGTCCAGTTTGACCTCTGTAGACGATAGGGCGTCTCCTGTTGCCAAATTGCAACAATTTCCAATGTGTTAAAAGTGTCTGCGCAAAATCAAAAGTACTACGAATTTCGCTTATCTATTCCCCCGTTATCGACGACTGATCAAACATCGTAATCAAATTTGCATAAAAGTGACGAAGTTATGCCTTTTTGGATAGTATATTTCACTAGTGCCACATTTGTAAGATATGAGATTCGACCGGTGCATTATGTTGGCCGAAACATCTCCAGACGCTTGGGGTTGGCCAAGCTTGCGCCGAGAGTGGCTTGGGCCATATCTGCTCCCGGCGGGGTTTTGCGAGATTTGCTGCCGCTGCTGCATGCCTACTCTTCTGCCTGTGCTGCTACAGCTGCTGATGCACGTCGCGGACTACTGCTACTACGGCATGTTGTAGTATGCTGCTGCTGATGCACGTCGCGGACTACTGCTACTACGGCATGTTGTAGTATGCTGCTGCTGCTGCTGCGAGCAAATGTCCTGCTTGCTGCAGTGCTGTTGCGGCAAGCAAGCATTGCGGTAAGCAAGCGCTGCTGCAAACAAGCACTGCTGCTGTAAGCGAGCGCTGCTGCACAAGTCAGCTCTGCTGCAATCAAGCGCTGCTTCAACCAATCGCTGCTGCTGCTGTTGCTGCAAGCGCCGGAACCCTTGGCGCCACGGGTCTCCTGTGATATTCGCAGCTACCACCGCTGCTCGGGCACAGAGGACAACGAAGGAGAGCGACATTCTCGTTATTGGATCGGCGTTGCTTCCGCAGCGAGTGCAGAGGACCGCAAGATAGATCACATTTCTGCCTGCAGTTAGTGCTTGTTGCTGCTTACTGCTTCTGCAGCTCGCTGCCGCTGCCGCTGCTGCTGCTGCCGCTGTACTACTACTGCTGCTTTCACGACTTCTGTTTTGCTCGTTTTGGTCCTGCAAAAGTGTTGCCGCTGCTGCAAGTGTTTCGTTTTCAGACATGAGAACCCAATGTTTATCCATTTTCCGTATCCTTTTATGCGCACGCCGATTTGTTTTCGATTATAAACATCTTTCCGACGAAAATCCTTCATAATGAAAAACAATTATGCGCAGACACTCTTTTCTGGTATGTTATGCTCTTGACAAAACACGGGAAACGGAGATGATTTGGACAATACACTGATTCGTGCCTTACATTTTACAGGAGATACGGAAGAGAAGCTGCATCCAACGCCTTTGAGCAAACCAAGTAACCAGAAACAGTTCAAGCCAGCCAAAAAACCCATATCCACATGTGCACCTGTGTCATTATGCCTCAAAAACAGGTCTGATATCCCTTCGGTCAATCACGTGGCTTGTGGGGAGTGTTCTTCACTTGATTCGAGTACATACCTGATTGTGAGTGACAACGGAACAGGTATATGCGTGTTTTTGGGTATTGCCCGAAAACAATAAAAAAAAAGCACGGAATCGCGTATAGGTGACCATTTAGCGGCATACAGTATCTGGTCTGGCCAGTGTAGAGCCTGGGTGTCATCTCGCCAGGACCTCGCCGCCAATCCACTGGGCGCGCTGGACCGAGAATGTTGAAAAATAGATGGGCCGGGCTAGCCAGGCCGGGAAATTATCGAAACAAAATGGGCCCGACCGCGCCGCGACTCAAACTCCAACAAATTGATGGGACCGGGCCGGGCCGCGGCCCACGATTTTTTTTTTCAAGGGCCGGACCGGGCTGCGGCCGATCACGTGAAAAATTGACTGGCCAGGCCGGGTCGTCCATCCCGGGCCGGCCCATTACCGTCGGCCAATCACATTCCCTGGTGTTGTGTCATCAATTTCATTGAATAGTAGCAGGTATGTGCCAGTATGACAGTGCACGTGTGGTATGTGTGTAGACGGGTTCTGTTGCGGAGTGGTACATTTTGTTGGTTTTGATTTTTTAGAATGATGAAATACCTCAGCTGTGAGTTCGGCCGATTAAATGGTTGATACTCAGCTTTGCAAGCTGCGTAATACTTTTTCTCTATACCTCATTTCTTGCCGAATTTTAAACTTGTAAGAAAAGCCGTTCGCGCGTATTCTATCTGTATTTCCTTGTCAAGGATATAGGCCAGAGACTCCCCTGAATGCTACCCGGGTTAACAGGACATTGAGAATTTCAGTGTGATTTCGTATCGGTTGGGGCTATTGACCTTGCCTAAACTAGTCCGAACTTTTTCTGCTGGGCTGGTGTCCTGAGGTGATAAAGTCCCTGAGAGCACTAGTACTAGTACGCCCTCAGCCCTCTCCCGTGTCTCTTGCCTCTACCCGCGGGGGGACCAATAATACAATGACTTGAAGCCTATCTCGCATCGAACTGAGGATAAACAAGCACTCTAGAGGCTCGGCAAGCCAAGGCAAGTCTCATTTGGGGGAACGTGAGGGATTCCCTGGTCATATCAGTATTAAAACAGGGCTCGACTCTCGACAAAGCTGAAAAAAGTAACTAACGCCGCTTTTAGGAGACCATGAGTCTATCGGAGGGCAGCTCGAAATAGTCAGGCGCAAGGAGGGGTCGGGTGGGGAGCAGGAGATGGCCTGAGCTGGTACAGCAGGGAAATATGTTGTACCACCATTGTTGGATTCATCCAACGGTGGCCAAGAGAGCAGGGAGTCAGCCATGTAGGTGAGCTGTCCTCCGACAAGCATTGCAGTGGGTTTGGGGGGGTAGGCATTTTCTATCACGTGGTGCAAATGGAGACTATCACGGGAGCTATAGTAAATAGGACCGAATTTTGTTGGTAAAAAAAGCGATTCATAAATGTTTTTGTGTATCCCGTAGATCCTATTTAATATGTTCCTCCGTAATATTAATAGTGTGTAGTGCTACTAATAAAAGATCAGCATCCGAAAAGATGAGTCTCGAGCTTGTTCACAGACTTCATATTTTGACTTTGGTGAGCATGTACGCTGGAGACAGTGATGATTGCTATGGTAGCGTACTCGTACTATCACGGGGGACCATAGTTAATAGGACCCAATTTCGTTAGTGGAAATAGGTAAATAAAAAGGTTTTGTGTGTACCATAGGTTCTATTTACTATGGTCCCCTGCAATACAGTAGTAGATATGCGCGTAACCAGGACTAGGCCCCGGTGGCGGCCAGGTGTACACGGTGGTGGAAGGTCCCGGAGATGATGCCGTGGCGGCGACGTCATTTTGAGGAAGGAGCTACTACTGTAGAGACTAAACGTGTCGCGGTCGTAGTATAACCGTGGGCAGCAGCAGCTTACGTCCTACTCACGGTGGGAGTAAAACCGATAGCACCCCCCCCGTATGTAGTGGGAGAGCGGGTGTACAGCAGCCGTCGAATCGTTGGTGGGGGGAAATCGGGCGACATAGCCCCACGTACTCCGCTGCGGGGATGCTGGTGGTCGTGACAAACGATGCGGTGGAGGCAGTGTCGTTCTGACGGAGTATCTACCGCTGTGCATCAGCAGCAGTAGCTCAAGTCCTACGGTACAGCGAAGCAAATTCGTAGACAGGAACTGGCAGCAGCGCGTCCATGGTCGGAGTATCACCGTGGGCTCTCACCGTGTTCAGCGGCAGTGAGGGGCGTACAGCAGCAGCTAAACGTCCCAGGGAGGAAATATATTCTCGGGCAACCCCGTCGTGTGGTGTGGCGGATATGAACGAAACGGCCACGGTATCGTTGTAAGGAAGCAGCTCCCGCTTTACAGCGTGAGCTAAACGCTCTACGGCGCAAGTATAGCTGTAGGCACCCCCGTCGCGTGTTGCGACAGGAGGACTCACATCGTGCGACATGCAGTTCCCGTGCGCACCCGCGGAGAGGTCAGTTGCTGAGAAGCACATGTGGGTGTATCGCTGAGCGAGGGGGGCGCGTCTGCCTATTCCGCGAAAACACGCATGTTCAAGGCTCCGCAATGTGCTCCCGCGATATCTCACAAACCAAGGCGGTGATAAAAAACAGTCCCGTCGCATGATCACGTGAACTCTTTGGCGGGGGATATGCGGCGGAGATAACGGACGTGCGAGGGTTCGAGGACTGACTGCAGTGGTTCGATAAACGAGGAGAATAGCGCCTGCATGACAGCGAGGCAATCGGCGTGGCCAAGCGCCCTTCGCGACAGCAGCAGCGGAGAGAAATCGTGGAAAAAGCAGGTGCGAGAATCTCGTCGACTGGAAATTTGATTCCGACGATTCGCGGGACCTCTGACGATATGTACAGGTAGGATTATCGCAGGGGTAAAGTCTTCCCCTGTGATGGATACACCTGTAGGATTGAAAACCGATTTTTCATCGTGCAAATTTGAAGCTATCGTCTGCGACTGGGTGTGGCTTACTGATGTGTGTATATATCGTTGGTTCCGGGTAAATTGTGGATTATAATAGATACGTCGTCTGTGTGACTGGGCAGGAACTTCAGAAAAATGTGGAATTTCTCGTTCTATCCGGGTAAGTCGTGGATGATCGGAGGTGTATCGTTCGCGATTCGGGTTGGATTTCTGAAAAGTAGGGAACACATCGTTCGGTCCGGCTAGAGCGGAGTGGCTCGAGGGAGATGAATTATTTGCGATTTCGACTGGAGTTCTGAATTGTGGGAAGATTATCGTCCGTTCCGGGTCAAGTCGGGGATCGTATGAGACCTATAGTTCGGGTACATCTCGAATGATTCCCCCCCCCCTGTTGGGTTGGCGTCGTTTGGTAACGACACTGTAAAACATGCCGCTGACTACGTGAGCTGGACAACCAGGGTACCGTTCTTTTTTTCTATTTTTTTAGCCGTCACCGACAGCTGGTTGTCTAGTGAGATCCTTTGTGCGAGGTAAAGAAACTTTACTCCGCAGAAAAGAATTGATCGTCTCACGTGGTGTTCAAGGAAAGGTACCCAAGAGGCAGTTACATAGTACTCCCATTGCCGTCTCTGGAATTGCCGACGCCGGACATTAAATCAACTCATTGAAGCTGCCATCCATATGCAAGTCCGCGACACAAGCGCTTTTTAGTAGGATGCAGCTCACCCTTCACGCGACTCGCCAGACACCTCACGGCGCTTCGCGCTTGGTACAAGCAATGTCTGCCTGGTCGGTGAAAACCCGACATGCTACGTCCCGGCATTGTAGGGATGCGAGGGTCGATGGTCATACGACTACGGCCATGCATGAGATCGAGTCCACCCCTCCCCCTATAATACACATGTAGGCATATATATGTCGGGTTCGATTCGGTTGGCGACGATGCTGTTAAACACGCCTCTCACCGCGTGAGCTAGACTTCCAGGGTACAGTTTTATATCGATTATGTTTGGTAGTAGTCACGGCTGGCGGTCAAGTGGTAGAATGTTTTTCTGCGGGATGAGCCTCAAGTCCGCACAAAGAGGATACTCACATCACGGAGTGTGCTTATCGAAAGGCACCCACGAGATAGCGATATAGCAAACCCATTGCTGTCTCTGGGAGTGGCCACACCAGATATTGAATCAATTATTTGAGGCTGATATCCATATACAAAAAAACGGCTCAAAAGTGGTTCTCAGCAGGATAAAGCTTATCCTTCATGCGACTCATTCAACGTCTCACGGCACTTCGCGCTTGTTCCAAGTGATATCTGCCTGGTCAGTGAAAACCCGACGTGCTCTGTCCCGGCATTGTAGGGATGCAAGGGTCTATGGTAGTACGTCTACAGTTATGCATGATATCGAGTACACCCCCCCTCCTTCGAAGTAGACGGGTATTTTGAAGTAGGCAGTCTGTCTTGTAAGTCCAGCACGCATTTTGGCGTTCCCTTCCGGGCAGGGAGGATGGCATGGAAAGGGAGTACAGCCAATACTTACGGTGTAGGGGGAGCGAGGGTAAGTGCTCATGAACGGATGTATTTTCTGTTGCGGAGCATGATTCTGACATATTCGCTTGGGTAGTACCTCTTGTCGTGGCTGCCTACGTGCAATGACGAGATGGGAAGGCGCCTCCCTGTCGCCGAATAGGGCATACTGGCATAAGTATGAGGGAGGGGATGCAAAGGCATCACTAGTCTCTCAATTAACAATCTTGCTATTCCGAACTTGATGTTTGGTTGCAATCTTGTTTAGGAAATTGAAAGATGAGCCATTTCGAGGGTGTATTTGATTAGATTCACAAGCAAGTTGTCTTGCAGTCGTTTTTGCAAAAAAACATGGTGGCTTGTGGTTGGTCAGATACTTTCTATAGCTGGGAGGGCTTAGGTTACTTTAAGCATCGGGTGAATTTTATGTTGCGAAGAAGAATATTGCCATCTCGCTTTTTACCAGGAACAAATTATCGCTACGCTTTTTCCTTATTGTCCACGTGGCAGATTTATTTGTAGAAAGGGAACACAAACCACAAAGAGCAGTACATGCGGTGGACACGTACGTAACCGTGTTTGTAAGTTTTTGTACGAAGGGCTCGTAAAACATGCGGAAGGTCGTGTAGGTGTTCTCCGAGTATAACCCCGTCACAAATGCTGTATTGTCGGTCACGCGAATTCTTGTTGGTTGTGGTGGTGGCCTTTGAACAAAAACCAAGTGTTGGATCGATTTCCCAACTTCTGGGCGTGGTCAACGAGTGGCATTAACCGCGCGTGAGATGATATCTTGTTATTTTCGTAAACAAAGAAAAAAAACGAAATGTTCTTTTTTTGTCACCAATTCATACAGAATGTTCTCGAAGAATAATTCCGTCAAAAATGCTGTATTTCCGGTCACGCGCGTTCAAGTTGGTTCTGGTGGTGGCCTTTGAACAAAAACAAGTGTTGGATCGCTTTCCCAACTTCTGCACGTGGCCCATAAGTGGCATTAACCGTGCGTGAGGTGATATCTTGTTATTTTCGTAAACAAGGAAAAATCAACGAAATGTTCGTTTTTTTGTCACCAATTCAAACCGAATGCATGACAGTGTACGTGTCGTGTACCAGGTATGTGTGTATTTGTGTCTCTGTTCCAGAGTAATGATTTCAGTTGTAAGTTTTTTATTTTTCAAGTCCAGGTTGCCGATTTTGATCCGTAGCAAGGGTACAGAAACGATACAGAGTACTGAGTGTACGGTGAAAACGGCGGATACGTGCGTCACTGTTTTCTCATGTATTTCGGACGATAGTCCCCAACTTTCCAGTGTTCGTCCAGAGGCCTGCTTCGGACGATTGGCTTCAAGGTTGTATATTGGGCATTTATCGAGTTAGATCGTCGGGGGTTTTCTTTCGTTGGAGTGTCGCGACAATGAGGTCAAGATCTTGTATTAAACGGTCAATACCGCGATTGTTTCTTTTCACCAGTGTTTTTCCAGAGTTCTCCTTCGAGTTCCACTTCGGACGATAGGCGTGAGGCAAGTTTCATATGTTGAGTTCTTTCACGACTGAATTGTAAGGAGTTTTCTTTTCTCGTAGTGTCTCGACACTGAGTTTAGGGTCTGAATCGAAAGGTCATTCCCGCGTTTTGCGTTGTCACGTTTTGTTTCTTCACCAGCCTTCGTCCAAAGTTTTGTTCCGAACGGTTGGCTCAAGGTTGTATTGACATGTGCACAACTTCCTGCATTAGCTTGACGGGGGGATTTTTCCCTTAAAGCGTCTCGTGTCTCGAAACTAGGGTTGAGGTCTTCAGTGGAACCATCGTTCCCGCGTTCTATTTTCTTCAAACCGCTGTCATTTTGCACACCCACCGGGTGCTCAAGGTCCATGTACCTTGCTTAATCACCCAGGTACCTGAACTGCTGCAGTGGGTAGGTCGTTGGGCGGGTGGTGAACGCATGAGTGGAAGACTGGTGATTAGGCTTTTGATATGACTACATCAATATTTATCAATGCCATTGCCCTCGACAAAATGCATTCGAGCGCTGTTCTTATTTAGCTTGTCTTTTTGAAAGTCAAGTCGCACTCGGAGTTGCTGAGGGTGACGGGAGAGACGAGTCAGCACCGGCACAGACAGCACCCCAGCAGGCGGGGTTTAAGTTATACTGAGTGTCTGCGCGCTGGCTATCGGTCTACTCGCGGTCGTACTGTGCGGGGATACGGGATATTCGAAATGGCTCCTCTGTTTTTTTCGTTGCCGCGTGAAACAAACACAATTCAGACTACACAGAACTTGCCGATAATAGTAGACGAGGGAATATCGTTTCAGTTGCGAGTCTCGAGGGCCAGTAAAGCAGAAGCAGTGCAAACTATTATACTGCAAAACGGTAAAAGTGGATAGCTCAACATGTACAAACGTACCGGCATGGTTCACGTCTTTGATGGTATATAACAACGTGTAGGGTACCAGGTAAATGTTTCAAAATGAGGAGTGATGAGCAATCACAGAAATACAGGCAATCTCGTGCGCGACGTACCCTTGGACAGTTGGCGCTTGCAACTTCGAGCTTGTGCCACATTCGCATGTTTTCGCACGTTGCCGTAAATCTCTCATCTGATCCTTGCGTTCACAAGCTTTTGGTGGCATCGATGCGGCACCAAGCTGATTTACCACTGTTCAAAGTTTCGCGGAGAACGGGTGTAAACCGCGGGCGTAAAAGCGTCGTGCTGAAGTTGGGCTGCGTTGGCGAAGGTTACGCCGCGAGATGATGACATTGTTATTCATTACTACAATCACCATCATGGTGTATGATTGTATACCTATTGCTATTGATCATTATATCTGTGTAACAAACAAGCAAGACTCCACACAATTTCATCATTTTGTCTTGAAAAAGTGTCGTCTGGTCTTTCATCAGGTAAGAACGCGATATCTCGCCGAGCTTACCGGGCAGAACCAGGGCACTGTGTGGGCAGCAGCCAGTGATACGTGTGAGGCCACCACCGGGGGCCCGTGGCCGTGGCTTGCTCGAGCATGCATGTTTCAATGGTTTGTCTCGCAATGTCACTCTGCCCTTTCGTCAAATAGATTCCAATCAAAGTATTGGATCCACCTCGGTATTCTCGGTAAATCCGGATCTGTTGATTGTCGATTTTACTATTAATACAGTATTCTTCGACGCCTTCACCGACTATTTGAAGTGCGTATTGGATTAAATAGGGCCTCCTGCCACAGTCAGCGGTCCTACCCATACTTTCTCACGTCTCTGTCTCCCGCTTTTCACCGCTGAGATCGGATCGGTTGTCTCACCCAAACTTATTGTAAATCTCCCGATCTACCGCGAGAAAAACACATTTTTCGCAGACGCGGCGTGCGGTTTCTCGCCGGATTTACCAAGCAGAACCAGCAATGCTTTGATGGAAAGGGCGGGTGGCATTTGTGAAGCCGCCGCCGCGAGCGCGTGGCCGTGGCTTTGCTCGAACGTGGATGTTTCAACGGAGGCGAAAAAAATGCCGTGAAAAAAACACAAAACCGTGGACAAACACCACTGTTAAAAAGAAGACAATGGAAACAGGCACAATATCTCGAAGTTTTTTTGCCTATGGCTCGGCTGAGTAGCATATCGACGTCACGTTCACCATACTACTGGACAGCGATAGTATCGTATCCGCTCGGATACGCAGCTCCGGAGCGCTTCCAACTTATTGATACCTAAAGCTCTGCGTAGGTCATAGCGTATGCCTAGAGTTTCCGTTATTCTGTTGCTATACCCGGCTGTTGCTATACCCGACTCAATCGTCGAGGGTTTCTGAGTGCACCTCCCGGCAGTCCCGACACTCGCACTTACGGCCTCGATTCATCGAAATCCTTGACCATTACCGGCATGCGCGAAGCGGTGGGCGAGTGTCAGCCCGCCGTGGCGAAGCTCACTTTCATAAACACAGCGACGCTATTGTTGGTGGTGCTCCTCCGTGAGCGAGCCTTAGTCGTGAGAGGCATAATTTGACGCCATTTTCGCGATACCTCGCGATGGGGTGCACCGTCCGGCCCGAAACTCCCGCATCATCCTCTCGTGCAGGGGCTGTGGCCGCCGCCACTCGCTCATCGGAGTGATCCCAAGAAATTGGAAGCTATAGTGACTGAGGATGGAAATCATCAAAATTTTACCGGTAGTTATTTGGCGCCAACCGAAAAAGTACGCGGACATATATTTAGAGAGGAAGAAGGATCATAGTCAAGTTAATGTCACAATAAAGTCTGAATATAGTGCCCAGCGGTGAGCCTCTCGCCGAGCGACCAGGCGGTGAGCTTGCTTGCATCTGTCTCTACAGCTGGTGAACGGTGGGCATCGGTGGGCATCACTTCAAGTGAAGGGAATATTTATGTACCTATTTAAAATTCAGGTGTGAGAGTCACAATGACGAGCGAAACCCGTGAAAAAATATTTGGTGTGATGTGTATTGGACGTGCAGGAGTATATTATTCTTGTACTCGATTTACGGGGTCCAATACAGTGGCTGGACATGAACAAACACGTCTAGAAACGAGGATATTGTCAGAACTAAACACACTGTCGCAGTGCCCAGCTGTGAGCTTCTCGCAGATCGACCGAGGGGTGAGCTTGCGTCTGTCTCTACAGCTACCCAGCGGCGAGTGCCAGCTGAATGAAGGAAGAAAAGCATGTACGTACCGAGTTACACTTGTCACAATGATGCCCGCTGAATGAAGGAAGAAAATAATGTACGTACCGAGTTACACTTGTGACAATAATGAGCCGAAGTCCGTGTTTTTTTGGTGAGAAAATTCCAACAAGAAATAAAATGGTGCACTGGACGGTCATAATATACCAGGCTAGTAGTTTTGAGCAGAGTCCAAGATGGTAGACGGATAAGAAAAAAGATAGAAACGAAGATCCTGTCAGTTAAATCGTGTTGTAGTGCCCAGTAGTGAACTTTTCACAGAGCGACCAAGCGGTTAGAGGTCAGCTTGCGTCTATTTCTACAGCTGCTCAGCTGTGAGGATGGGAACCTTGTCCGACAGATAAACACTTGAAGTAAGAATATAACTGATGTCAGCCTCTCGCAGAGCGACCGAGTGGTGGGCTTGCGTCTGTCTCCACAGCTAATCAGCGGTGAGCGTGGAAAAAACGTGCGATCAATACCACCAATTACACTCAATATCAAATAATGAGAATGGTGAGCAAAAGTCGGTTCTGGTTTCTATTGGAAAACGTGATGTTGAGAAAAAGTACTAGCATAGGACACTTAACCCAATTGCAAAAAACAATTCCCCATATAATCATGTGTATTTCGTGTTTGAGTCGAACATGGGTTCCTCTCCAAGCTGCATTGATCATCGCCCACAGTACCCCTAAAACTACTTGCGGAAGCCCAGGCGGGCACAGCACTACAGCAGCAGTAGCATGAGGTTGTGCATACACGAATCATACAGAGTGTGTGTACGTACATACTGGTCTCAAAGATGCGGCCCGACTGCTGGGATATGACGAATTATACACGAAGCCAGTTTTTTCTTTCCGTATATGAGATGGTGCAGTTCGTTCGATGATATCATGATTCGTACCAGGTATATGTGATTATAAATAATCATCACTAAATATAGTTCTTCACTCAAGGATTATACTCTGATTTAAAAAAAAATTCGTGAGGCTGAAAATCAATGAACAGGACCGACATAACGGTTTTTTCTTCGTGTGTCTTGAAAAAGACGGTGCGCGCAATCGGCCCCACGCGGTTTCCTGAGCTGAATCACTACGAGACTGGAGTCGGATTTGCAATCAACGGAAAAATCACTTTCAGCACGTCCACGAGCTTTTGCCAGAAAAAAGTGTGAAATTGGTATTTTTGTCATGATGGGTCGGATTTTTATCCAATATATATCCAATGCACCTTCCCGCTTCTCGAGGGGCAACGTTCGAATCGAAACCTTCGATTATTAAAACGATACAAGAAACATCAGTTTTTTTCGTTCAGGAGAAAACTCAGCAAGTAAGTGGCCCCGCGAACATCCCCACGAACCAATCCACAGATCCAGATCTAGTTCGACGTCTGCCTGGTGTACTCCACGGGTACAACAATGATGTTTCAGTATGGTTCATAGAAGAAAAGCTACAACCCGTACCCACAGCAAGCACGATCTATCTCTAGTATAGAACGCAGCTCACACCCACTTCCGCGATCTCGTGTCGAAGGTGTGAGCAGCAGCTTCGGGGCGCGCCTGCAGGACCAAACCCAAAATACGAGTAACAGTATGGTACCACTATGTCTGAAGATATAAGGATTCCTTCTTTCCCGAATTCGGGGCGACGATATACGATCACAGCGTGAAATATGTGTTTTCCTAAAATAGGTATGCGCAACTTTCCGACCGAGCACATACAACAAGAGTGAATCGTAACATTCTTTGGTAGTCATGACTTTCTGAGCATTTTTTTGTCATAGCGTGGCACATCGTACACCACACAGCTCTGCAGCAAAAAGCAATCAACAAGCAGTATACTCGTATGAATATTATTTGGTAGTCGTGAAGCTTTTCTGGGCATCTTGTTTTCATAGTGCGGCACATCGTACAGCACACGGCAGCAGCTCTGCAGCAAAAAAACAATCAACAAGCAGTATACTCGTCTTAATATTATTTGGTAGTCGTGAGTTTTTTTTAGCATTATGTTTCCATAGTGCGGCACATCGTACAGCACACAGCACAGCTCTGCCGCAAAAAGTAATCCACAGCTGTTGTACTGTGAAATGCCTGTTATAGTATGCGAATGGGAAGGCCCAGTTCAGAAGCTTTATTTCAGCTCGTGCGACGATAGCCAGACTCAGCCCGCGGCCAACCCGCTTGTTGGCGGGCAGGTACACCTAATATAGATGACAGGCTCGAGGAAATCAGGTGGGTCCATGTTCTAGAGGGGGAGAGCTTGCCATTTTTCCCCTATAGTGCGGCACAGCGTACAGCACACAACACAGCTCTGCCGCAAAAAGCAATCGACTGCTGTTGTACTGTAAAAGGCCTGCTATAGTATGCGGATGGAAAAGCCAAGTTCAAGAGCTTTATTTTAGCTCGTGCGACGATAGACGCCCGGTCTCGACATAGACTCAGCCCACGGCCAACCCGCTCGGTGGCGGGCAGGATTAACTAGTACAGATGACAAGCTCGAGGAAATCAGGTGGGTCCATGTTCTAAGGGGCAAGGGCTTGCCATTTTTTTCCCCAAAGTGCGGCACATCGTACAGCACACAGCACAGCTCTGCCGCGAAAAGCAATTAACTACTGTTGTACTGTAAAAGGCCTGCTAAAGTATACGAATGGAAACGCCAAGCTTAAAAGCTGAATTTCAGCTCATGCGACGATAGACGCCCGGTCTCGACAAAGACTCAGCCCACGGCCAACCCGCTTATTGGCGGCCAGGATTAACTAGTCTAGATGACGGGCTCGGAAAAATCAGGCGGATCTATGCTCTAGGGGGCATGAGCTTGCCGGCGGCGTCCTTTACGGTATCCCCCAAAGTCTGGAAAGGAAAAAACACGCTTTTTGCCATTAGGGACGGATACAGTAGTACTCGTAGAGTTTTCTCTCATATATTTCGTGCACACCAGCAGCCAATGCGCTGCACTGCGCGTAAGACCCAAGCGTTCGAGCCATCTCTGACTGCCTTCTTTTTATCTGGCGGCGGAGAGACGCGCCGAGGCAACTCGTCTTGGTATTTGGTACTTTACAATGTGACTGACTGCTGCTGCTGCTGCTGGTATTGCTGCTGTGCCGCCACTGTAGTCTTGCCTGGTGGTATGGTATGTTTCAGTATTTAGGGTCCGTAAGAGTCGAAAACGTCGTACGCATATCATCTTCAACCAGCTTATATATCGACCACTGAGAAGTGTACGAAAATGTAGGCCTAGCGGATAGACATACCGGTCGACTGACAGACAGATTTGCATTTACCAAAACCGAGACTCAGTTTCTACAAACCGATAAAATAATTCGCGCTTCCCGCAGAAGGATAACAACTCCAAGGACCTGCTTCGTAGCAGGATGGCGTGAATGAAGTCGTTGCTGCCGAGCAGGAAGCCCAGCGAGCGCAGCAAACCCAGCGAAAAGCCAACGTCCACTACGCCCAAGAAAAGGCAAACGGGAAGACAGAACCAGCCTAAAAGAACATACAGGTGGTGTCGCTCCGTCATCCATCTTGATGGGAGCAGATGAGAGCAAACTCTCCAGGGATCTACACTATTTGGGTTTTGGCGTGGCATGGCAATGGTAACACCCGTGGCATACCATGGCATCCCCACGGCATCCCATGGTGCGGCAAAGCATTTCACGGTACGTCGTGGGGGGGGGGCGTGGTATGCCACGGGTGCTGCCTTGGCAGACCCCGCGGCAACAGCCACGGCACTCCATGGTCACCCCACGGAATGTCATGGCAACCCCCACGGCACCCGGCACCCCAAAGTTCACGGCTCCCAGGTTGGGGTAGGGGTTGGGGTTCCATGGTATGCCGTGGAGGGTCCGGTGGTAAACCGTGGCTGATGCCGTGGAAGGTTTTGCCGCAGGTGGTACCACGGCATGCCACGGTATTTCTTGAAAAACAACAATAATGTACATCGGAGGAGCAGCAGCGACGACATGCAGAGATAGTAAAAGATCGACAGGCCGCAGAAGGTCTACAGCTGGAGAGTGACGTTGGCGAAATCGGGAAGGAACATGATGACCAGGTAATTGATGAGGAAGAGCAACACGGTAAAAAGGAGGAGTAGCACGGGATAGAGCCCGAGAAGCAGCCACTGCCGTAACAGCCAGCGCAGTCGCGGCCGCCTCCTCGGCAAGTGGTGGTGAGGGTGCACAGAAAAGATACGCACGGCGGAGATCGGAAGGAAATCATATGGTTATGCAGGATGAAAAAAGAGAGCGGGGTTCGAGAAAAGAGCGCCTACAGCACCAGCAAACACAGCCGTCAAGGCAGCAACATCAGCAGCTACCCGCTTCGACTCCGTCCGCGCCCTGGCCACCGGAGAACGGAAGCAAGCAAGGTATGAGCGGAGAGGGACGCCAGGATGCCGGCAGGCAGAATCGGCTGGATGGTGGTTGGGGGGAGGACGAGGGTATGGGCCAGAGCAGGCGTCGTAGAGTAAAAGGAGGAGCATGCCAGAGAGCCAAGGCGCTTGAACGCTTTGGGGGCGTCTGCGTGAAAAATCATCAGCTTCTATCAGCAAGCCTTGACAACCTGCAGGTGTTTACAGTTTTTTTCATGGAACGTGTAAGCCCGTTGACGCTTTTGAGTCTTTGTTCTCATGCGTTTGCTTTCTTGTAATTTTGTACAGACTTCAGGTCTGCTTTTTCGCCGTCACAAGCTAATAAATAAATATGGCTGCCTGTTTTGACGTATGACGCTCTTGTAATCCATCTTCGAGCGGTATCAGACTGACCCTTTGGTTATGCCCTTGGGCGCTTGTGTTTAGTCTGGAGAGCGTGATGCCCCCCTTTACCCGGGGTGTTTGTTGTTAGTAGGCTTGTTATAAAGAGGACCTTTTGAGGCGAGAAGGGCGCTAGCCCGACGAGCCTGCATAGATGCTCTTCCTAATGGGTCGTGTGTATGCCCGCCTAGGTATATCCATACACGGACAAAAAACTCTTTCGAAAGCTGCCAAAGCGTGGCTTTATTTAACCAATCCTTAATATTAAGGTTTGTCCGTCTGTCTGCACTTCTTTTACAGGTCGGATGACCGTTTCAAGAGTTATAATGACATAGAGGCGTTTTCATATTGCAGCTCCGCTCCAGACGGAACGGGTTCTTATCACCCTTCCTTCTCATATACTTTCTTGACCATCACAACGGTCAAGGGACGAGTAATCTCTAACCATCTAACCATCTCCAACTGAAGTCTCTTCAATGAAATACCGAAAGCCCACCCTACTCTCCTGGAGACGTACGAGAGCACCTCTCGACTCGGTCGGACTCCAGTCCTGCTCTGGCACTGAGGTTGGTCTTGATGCCTTGATTCGTTGTTCCCTCATGTACTATGCCTCACTGGGTAGTATCCTGTGACCCAAGGATGTCACTGCTACCAACTGCTACAGAACCGTGCATGTGTTGCCTCATGACAATGACATAAGCCCTCAGACCGGGTAGCCTGGATCCGTTCCACTTTGTCTGTTCGATTTCTTTTTTTGGGGTGCGACGCGTACACTGAACCGATTCAGACACGCTCGGGACTGACAAACGCCCGCTATCTTTGCGCACCGTCCTGCGCTGCTCGTGTCGAAAGCCGTGCCGAGATCGGAGAGCTAGGCGGTAGTGACTGTCATAATAGGTTGCCAAATAATTGCCACTGAAAAAAAAAAACTTTACGCAAATCACTGGGAATTTTACCTAAACTCTCCGCGCTCTCTCGAGCACGAAGTCACAACCACGCAGACCACCACCACTAGTAGCTATCTCGGAGATGCCCAGTCTGGCAATGATAGTCCTATCCTCTGGTGATGTTGGTACTGGTGGTGGCTGGGGTTCGTGTGGTGGTGGTGTCGTGGGCCTGTGGTGTATAATGTGTGTGTGACTTGGCTGAGCGTTCGCTGTAATGGCATACTCGTATATATTATCGCTGTTTTTGAGTCGCTGTGCTTGCTCGATCATAGAACGAGAAGAGCAGGAGCATCATCATACCCACAGGACTCCACAACCACAAAAACCACCGCCACCAGCCGAGCAACGGGGGCACCAGAAGCTTGCTGCTCGCGGCGGCTGGTGTTTTAACGCTGCAGTGGTCTCTGCGTCTTATGTTGGCTGTGAGCTTCGTGTTACTTGGTGCTCGCGAGCGATGAATATGTGGCTTCAACCTTGTGCACTTCTATCTCGAGAAAAACGAGCACCAGCATCATATGCATATAAATACTGCTGTGAAAATTATACCAGTTTTCAATCACACCCACCAACCGAAATACTTGCCCATGAGCCAAAAAAGGTTCATGTGCTGACCAAAATCGCTGAAAAATACTAATCAATCTAATCAATTGATTGCAGGAACACAGCAAAAAGAGAAGAACCGCCAGCGCAGTAGCTTAATGCAGTGAGTAGTTTGACCACTTAAGGGCGTCTGTCACGCTCCTCACTCCCCCCGTTCTTGTGATGCTGCACCAATACCAGCTATACCGTGTACCGGTTGGACAATTTTTTGGTGGTGCCTGTACATTTTGCTGCGTTTATTGGGAGTTCTCCACTATCTTTGTGTGCTTAACATCCCATACGAGCGTGTGAGACTTGGGTAATTTGGATATCATTCGTTATGGCTCACCAGGTACATGCAAAATCCGAAAATCGAGTTTGGGTCACGTCATCGTCGTTTCAAAATGCTTCAGCTGCGTAGCATTTTTCTGGAAAACATTCGGACCATCGTGTTCATTGTCACATGCACGATACATACCAATACGTCTGTGAATGCCAGCTACCGGTACTAGGTGACATGTATTTTGATCCGACGTATTTACCCTTTCGTATAGCACTGGTAGGGGTGGGAACGGATTCGTTTAGCACGTACAAAACAACGAGGGGTAGGAACGAATTCGTTCAGAACGTACAAAACAAGGAGAAATCTGCAGGTCGATATTTAGCGAAAAAAACTACCAAAAATCCGTTTTGTTGTATGCTGCCTCTCTAGGAAGACAAAGGCAGTGCCGGAATCGACTTTGCGTCGTCAAGCTATCTATATCAACCTGAAAAAAAGTCAGCCTTGCTTTTCGCACGAAACGTGCTGCAGGATAGCGCATAACAAAGCCCGAAGCGTAGGGCAGCAGCGTAGACACGGATGCGCAAGCGTGAACGAATCGCACGCTCCTGGTGGCCCCTTGAGATTAGCGGCGGGAAGCACGAGAATGCTTCCCCCCTCTTTAACACATTGTGTACAGGTTAGGTCGCAGGCTGTGTATGTGGTACAGGTTGACTGCTGCCTGGCACTTTCGAACAAGACAAACTTACCCGCACACACCATCGACCATCGGCTGCGTGTTGTTGTACTGAAGTGCTTTGCCGAGACTGGGATCTCGACAGCTGCCTGCACCTCCGAGGAAGCGCGCCCCACCCCCGGCTCACGGGCAACTTGTTGATGTGCGTGCAGTGAGGCTCTAGCCTTGCGGTCAAGGCTGTACTTATCACATGCCTGAAGTTATGCATGGTGCTGCTGTATAGACTTGTACGTACCTGGCATCTATCACTCATGTTTAGCACCGTGTGCCCGACACGATGAAGACTGGACGCCCTTTTTGACCTCTGGATATTTTTTGTCGATTTCCTCATTAACAAATGACTGCTCGGTAGGGGGTCGACTACTGTTGCAATTTTTGTTTGTCGGTTACTCGCGGGTTGCATCGCGTATGTGCGAAGTCCTGGCGGAGGCGCTGACACAAGAAGATTTTGATTACCGTCGAAAAGTTCTTCTGTTCTTCTCTAACGAGAATACAAATACAACCTGAAAATGATTTTTTCCGTATACATCACCAAAATGGACGGGGGGAAATCTGCATATCAAGTCACGACCAATCATAGTCTCTTTTTCTCTATTAATCGGATATTTGGTTGTCGACCGCCATTATCCGATACGTTCCGTGCGTCAAGCAAACGACTATTCGGTGCGAACGTGACATATAGTCTGAAACCAATGAAAAAGGGTGGTTGCAAACTATTTCAAAACTATGTTGTTTTTTTCAACGATTTTTCGACCAGATTGGACACATTTGTACATCCATAAAAAAAATCCATTCCCACTTGTAACAGCAGAACAGACCTTAGACTCTAATTATACGTAACATGTCCCCGAAACGGGGCTGGATTTCTAAAAGGATTGAGCCGTGCAGGTTTTGTTCGAGCATTCATGTTTGGCACAATGGGTTGAACACCCCCCCTCTCCCGAATGCGTTCGAAGTGGTACGCAATCATAATATTGTTCACTTTGGTATTTCGCATGTTGTGTGAGTTGGAAAATGTTTCATTTCTCTGCGAATTTACTGGGTTGTTATGTCGTTCTGCCGACCTCCCTCTCGCTCGGGGCTGGGGGCGATCAGGATTCCATTACCAACACCTGCTGGGGAGAACAGTCTTGTTTTTGGTGTTCACATTCCGCTTCTCCGCGGACACTTTCCCGCCGCACCCACGTTGCGGGTGATATGTCGAGCGCTTCCGTAGACGATTCATTTCTTGCCATTCAATGCTAGGCCTCGCTTTTTCTCTCTCTCTACTCAACGTACCTCGCCGGCTTTGTCACCTTGTCGTTCAAAGGTGCCGGCTTCGTCATCCTGAAGTCTAAGAGGTGTGGGGGTGGGTTTTGACGAGCGGCATCTTCGACTCATGTTCTGGCTGTAGTCAGGGTTTTCACGAATTTCCCAAATTCTGCATATAAAGCTCATTAGAGTGGGTCATTAATAGTGTCACTGTACTGCCTTGAATAAGGCTGAAAGCCCAGTAATTACCTAGGTTCTAGGAATGGAATCTTACTTATAGTACCGTACATGAGAAGCGCATCTTAGATGGGTTTTTCCGAGCGAGTCACAAGCTTGGCTCCTAGTCACCGCGTGCACGACAGGAATAAAGCTGCTCTTCCTATACCTCCAAGAGCAAACAACACACGTAAGCACCAACGAGTAACGACTCAATAGGCAAACCTGTCCAGGGAAAAAGTGTCCTAGCCTTGGTCTCAACAGGATCATGTCTGAATATCCCCCCTCTAACCCGTCGCGCAACAATATTATCTCCAGTAGTAATTGTGATATATACTGTAGTTCGCCTGACGCCCTGAAAAACGAGATTATAGTCGAGTGATTATTGATGCACAATCAAATATCGCAATTCAGAGTCGAGCTAGCGCGAGCAAAAATATGTCGTAGTTTTTCTCTTGACGAATTTGAATCACCCGATTATCTACATCTGTGCACGCCGGCATGTCCTGCACGATCTTCTTGCGTCGCAGGTTGGCCAGAGTACAACTTGTACTTGCGCCGTGCCTGCCGTTGTGGCAACAAAAGATTCACAGTTGTTCCATAGCAGTGCGGTCGCTGCTTTTAATGTTTGTTGATAAGAGTGTCGGCCATCCTCGCTCTGATGCTCGCATCCTATTATTCGTGCGTGACCTTCTGTCACCGTGCGGGACGGAAGCACCGTCGATTTATCGTAGACGCTCTCTAGCGCCTAAATATCACCTCCATCCTCAGCTCATGTTCAAAGCCGTCCCGAGTTTGTGAAGCTTGTTCACGTCGCATGACCTTTTGAAAGGAAGGCTCCCCATTCTTCTCCCCTCCGCGTGTTTTCCTTTCACGACCAAGTCATGCTTCAGATCCATGTCAAAGTATGTTCCATGCCGCCACAGTGGACCAACAAGAGGCCTGTTCTTCATAAAGATTCCTGAAAGTCGATTGAAGCTGGGAAATATTTCGTATGCCCTAGTTCAGAGTATATACACGAATATATCAACGTATTTTCGTCGTGCACGAAAAACTACGAGGTACTAGGCATGTCGAACGACACCAATGTTGATGCCGTGGCGTTCAAGCGCGAAGAAGACAGCAGCGGTGCGCCGAGATCGGCATGACTAGCAGGTTTTCTCGTGCACCCCACATATGTTCGCTATTGCAGTTCCCCCGCTGGTGATACGTGATGGCTGCGACACTTAAACGCAACTCTGTGGCTACTGTTGTATCTATCCCCTAGAGTAGTTCCTTTCTGCTCTCTTCAAACACCCTTCCTGATCGCCCTCAATCAGTCCTGCCCTCTGCCACCAAATAACGTGTCCTTCCATTTGTGTCTCAGGCTGCTTACTATGCGGGCCCGATTGATTAACTTTCGCCCCGATCGCATTATTAATGTGCAAATTCGCAAACTGAACACTCTGTTACGCCTAAAACTCGGATGTATTGTGTGTGCAGAGATTCGAGCAAAAACCGAGACCGAATGCTGATATTGTGGTCTGGCGCCGCGGAGAGACGTGCCGAGTGCGCTGCACTGCGCGTAGGAACCAAGCGTCCGAGTCCACGCTGATTACCTCCGGTCTTGTGGCGGCGAAACATGCCTGGTGCGCTACGGAGGGTCACCTGTCTTGTCTTCAGCATTACACGATGTGACTGGCTACTGCTGCTTCGGCTGCCGTAGTTCACGAGTACGTACCCACGGAGAGGTGCGCGCCAAGTGCGTTCTATAGGTCTCTAGGCCCAAGTCTACGCCAGCTGACTGTAGTACGGGCCGCAAGCTGACTGCGCGCCGGGCGCGAAGCAACGTCGCTATCCAGCTGTGTCATCATCCAACTCATCGTTTATCGATCGTTTTGATGCTGCATGGTGTCATCGATAATATCTTGTGAAAACGACCGTTACATTTTTCGAATTGAAAATCTGATGGTCCGGGTGGTCGGACTTTGGGCCAAGATCTGAGCGCTTGATGCATCGGATTCTCAAGAAAAACAAAAACGGTCGGATTTTGCATATTCGGACTACATAGGCAGATACTTTCATTTTAAAGAAATACATGAAAACAACCTACTCAGATCTCAATCCCTGAGCGTGCTCGGTTGGTAAATCCCTGGCCTCTCAGGGCTCCCACTTTGAGACCGCCCCCCCACTAACTTGCCGGACCTTTTCAGCGGTTCTCCGTTTTCTCCATATCTCTTGTTTGGCCCCCTCGGCCTCTTATGCTGTTCTTCTTTTGTTTCGTGTGCGTGCGTGTACCCCGAGTGCGGCACCTCAAGCGAACCCGGCGCCGTCGCAGGTGTCAGCGGGTGCTGGCGGGTAGAGAGGGGGTTGCAAGGAGCGCGGTCCCCGCTTTCGTGCCTAGGCGTCGCGTGTGCCTCGAGACACGAGGGATGCATGGATGGGCTCTGTCTGGCCTTCATTTGGAATTACGATATAGTATGGACGAGTATTTAAGGGTCGCTCGGGATTGCAAAATAATATCCAAGCAGTGCTATTTCTCGCGACCGGGCTGAAAATCAAAGAGGGGGGTATCGAGGCTGACTAACAACATTGTCACTATGGCGAACGACGTCCACGGCGAGCACCGGGCTCAACGCGAGGCGGGCGACGGGGCTCACTGTGGCGGAGAGTAAAAAAAGCTTTACCCGGACCGAAGCGGTGGCGAGGTGATTGCGAGAGGGGCGGGCGGCGTAGAGGGCTGAGAGAGAAGCTCTGTTGAACGTTTTCTTTCCGCCTTCCTTTTATACTTTCCGGACCTTTCCAGCGTTTTTATGTTATCTCCATCTCTCTTGGCATTCTCGGTCCTTCATGCCTTTTTTCTTTTTTCGTTTCGTGTGCGTGTACTCCGAGTACGGCACAACGGGAGAGCCCGGCGCCGTCGCAGGTGTCAGCAGGTGCTGGCGGGTAAAGGTGGGGTTGTAAGGAGCGCGGTCCCCGCTTTTGTGCCTAGGCATCGCGTGTGCGGCGAGCCGCGAGGGATGCATGAATGGGCTCTGTCTGGCCTCCATTAAAGAATTTCGATAGAGTATGTACGATAATTTGATGGTCCTCCGGAATTGCAAGATATTTTTCAAGCGGTTCTTATTTTTGCGACTCGGCTGTGAATCGAAGACGGAGGTACTCAGTCTG
>JBBMHQ010073309.1:0-12652 GCA_037834295.1 Postelsia palmaeformis
CTCCACCCCCCCACGACTACGACCGTGCATGGGAAGGAGTAAATCCTCCTCCCCCCCCCCCCCCCCCGGCAAAAAAGCAACTTACACGCAAACCCATGTGATCAAAGAACACCTTGTGCATTCAGGGGGGTTCCGTGTTGCCGCCGTTTTTTTTGGACTGACCTCGATATCGTGCCACTCGAACCGCGTCGACACCGACGGGGGAAAGAAGCGCCAGGGGCGGCGGCGGGGCAGGGCCCTGAAGTTGTCGTACCGGAGCATCTTGGAGCACGCATCCTCGATGGCAGCTTGGTCTGGCACCCCCTCCAAGAACCTTGCAAAGGCCAGGGGAGTACACGCAGTGGATGGAGATAGGCGTGGACGTAAGCAGAGGATCCGGGGTACTGTACGCAGGCATTGTACAATTGTTAACGAACAGCTGGTGGGAGAGGCTGAGGAGACGAGAGCACGCCCATATGCAGGGCTAGCCTAGGGGCCTCGTTGTGTCTCAGAGTCTGCGTTGTTGTTGTTGTTGTTGTTGTTGTTGCTAATGCTGTTCCTTCAGGACCATAGACCTATGCCAACGGAAATGTGAAGTCCAAAAGTTCTTTTTGAACGAATTGCTTTCAAAGCGCAGCCGAAAATTTCCTCGTACCGCCGCTGTGGGGAGAAAAAAAGAAAAATGTTTGTTTTTTTCCTTCCCCCCCCCCCAACGGCTGCAGGCGGCGAAATTTGTTCTTCTGGTTGCAAATTGTCAACACGCTGATAGGAACCAGCTCGTGCGACGATCGATGCTCGATCTCAACATCAGCCCACGGCCAACTCGCTCGGTGTCCGGCAAGACCATCTAATATAGATGACGGCCTCGAAGATATCAAGTGGATCCATGATCTAGGGGGTGAGAGCGGCGGCGTTGTACGGTATCCTCCCAAACCTGAAAAAAAGTCGATTTTTTTGTTTTTTGCCATTCGAGACGGATGGAAAAGTTTTGTCTTTTTTTTGTGCACACTAGTGCCAATTGTGTTTTATCATACCCCCGGTCAGCTACCGCCACACGATACCGGCCATGGTGTGGAGACCGTGACCCTAGGGTGGGTCGGAGCCTCTAATGAGCGCACTCCATTCAGAACTTACGACGCAGTCGTTGGTTTTGTCGATCGATGTCTGTCAGCTGTCAAGGACTCGGAATTTCACCACTTCGAACCAAACATCCGCCTGAGCTTTTCTCAAGTCAATGTTTGCCCAACATCGGCCCCAGATTTACCTTTTTCGGTATTTTCTAAATATTTTTCATGTTGTGTGCTCTTAATAGATCACTGGTCGGATACGTAGCTGTCTCATCCAAAACTATTTACGCTTTCCTTAACCCTATCTCGCACATGCTGCGATTTTTTTCTCGAACTCGGGCGACAGAGGAAGCCGGCGAGCGCCCGCGTAGCGCTGGCCTCGTCTTCTCTTGCCATCCTGGACCCAGCCACTAGAAGTAGCGCCGCATGTAGTGCTTTGCTACTGCGTCTGTCTTCCAACCACCGATTTTCATTATCCCGTCCCCCATCGTCCCGGCCAGGGGTCTGGTGAGGGAGCCTCCCACGCGAAAGGAGTGCATCCTGAAATGGTTCGGCAGGTCTGCCTCTCGCAAATGGGCCTGCAGGGAAGCGGTCATTCGGGCTGCGGAGAGGGGCCGAGAACCCCGGCCCCCCTCCGGCGTATAACCACGGGGAAAATATGCCCGACGGTTACATCCCACCTTATCTGCTGCGCGGTGGATAAGTACGCCGTGACCGCCCGGCTCGCGGGCAGACCCGGTCTGCCAACGCTTCTACCGCCTCGCTAGAAGCACGTGAAGTTTCGATACAAGGCCCTGTTTTTTTCTGTTGTGCGATCACATTGCCTATATCGAGGGGCTGATGCAGAGGGCGATGAGCCGAGCAGGCCCATGGAAGCCTCGGGCTGTCACTTTTTTTTTTACTGTTTCGCCACACAGCAGCTGGCTGCTTCTTCCCCAAGTACCGCAGCAGCCCTCAAATGAATAGGCAGGTATGGTACAGCAGCAGCGCTGAGAACGTTTTCCCCTTTGTGACAGCCACGAGCGTTGCTGGCGTGCGCGTGTGTGAGTGTGCGTGTGCGTATTCTATAGTAGAAACCGAGAGGTCAGGAGCAAATTTCAGTTGTTTTTTTTTATCGCTGTCATGCTACGAGTATCTGCTTATTTATATCTGCTGTGCGCCTGGTGTGTGAAGCATCACACTGCTGCTGTGAGCGCCAGGTATTGGCGCTGTAGCAACCGTGGCAGAGACAGCAGCAGCCACCGTACTCCGTGAACTTACTGTCGTGACAGCTATCGATGGTGGTATTACCGACGGTGGCATTGCGTTTATGCACGCGTGGCTTGCCCTGGTGGGCGTGCAATCTTGGAACACAAATGACCTGGACGATTCCGACCCGCTCTTTCTTCTGAACTTTTGAAGAGCACCCGCGCAGCACGGCAGCTCTACAACGCCAGCAGAAGCATCGACCGGCACGACAGAAGCGAACCTCACAACAGGCCCACACACACAGGAATAACGCTTGTCTTGAACCCCTTCTCAACTTGCGACACCCCCGGGATTCAAGCCAACCGCATCCCGAGAGGGAACCTTCTATTTCATACCGTATAATTCACGAAAGAAAAAAACGGCATCTTTGCCGCTGCCAAAACGTAACTCCGCACGGCGAACATCACCCGGCTATTCGTGGACGGCAAAAAAAAATGATGTTGAGGCTACAACCATTTACGAGTTGGCCTCGCTTCGACACAATGGTTGGAAGTGCACACACACATGAAAAAACAATACAGCTTCTTTCCCGTAACATTCCCGGGTCTTCAAAGCCGAGGGCTGGAGTTTCAGGGTGCACAGCCAAGTAAATCCCCACCACTGCTTATAGCTAGAGTAGTAGGTCAAGCCGTGGTAAACACGGCCCTTAACTAGACAACATTGAGACGTCACGGGACAGCTCTCGCGGACTTCAATTGCGCGCCGCGCAATGTATATGAAACCCCTGTCCTGGCAGGCTCTCGAGACGAGAGCCAATTGTTATGAGAATCTTCGGCAGACGTCGATCGACAGAACCAACAGCGCCGTCGTGAAATCCTGAACGGGCGCGCTGGTCAAGGTCTCCGACCCACCCCAGTGTCACAGTACTCACACTTCGGTCGGTGATATGTGGCGTGAGCTAACCAGGCGTCTGATAGAAAAATATATTGGCGCTGGTTTGTAGAAGACAGACGACAATAGAAGCCCGATGCCTCTCCGATGGCAAGAAATAGACCACTTTTTAGGTTTGACATCGACCGACAACCCCAACGACTGCGTCACGAACTCCGAACGAAGCGCGCTGGTTAAAGGCTCCGATCCACGCTAGCTAGTGTCCCAGTGCTCACACCTCGGTCGGTGGTATGTGACGTGGGTGAGCCAGGCGTCTACTAAACACATGTTCGGAAGCTAGTGTGTAGCAAACACACGGCAAAACTCTCGATTACTCTCCGCTGGGACAAAACATACCTTTATAAATGTTTGGACGAAGAGCGTAGGATGCCACGGCCGACTTCTCGCCCTCTAGACCACGGGTTCCTATTACACCTTTGAGGTCATCATTTACACTCATTAGTCTTGCTCGGTACGAAGCCCGTTGGTTATGAGTTGATCACATGTCGAGATCGAAGGTCAATCGTTGCGTCACTGCGGGTATGTGAGCTGTGTCGCTGCGTCTTGTCTTCGTCTTGTTTGTGTGCGGCGAGATTTCGCGTGGTTCGCGTTGATACAGCGATTTGATAGGAAGATGGCCCGCGTCGTTCGCGCGATTTCAGTCATTTGAATGGGCGATAGCTGGCGTCGACTGCCCGGTAAATAATTTCGGACTTGCCGCCCCTCGCTCATACAGCGATGCAGCACTGCAGCCGGCAAAAAATGGCCTGGTGAAGGTGGGTCGTAGACACGGGCCCCCTATTGAGATACAGCGAAGCAACAACACTTATGTTCGTAGGAAAAAACAGCGGCTCACAGGAAGGCGGTGATGATGGGATCTGACATATTGATGTCGGTCGGCCAGGACCCTATCGACATGTACCCGCTGCCGAAGCACATCGCCCTAAGCGTCGGCCTGCGCTTTCCGCCTGCCGGTCGATATTATTTTTTTTCGCACGCCGACAAGCACAGCAAGGTGACGCACACGTACCACGGCGGGGAGGAGAACAGCGCGGTTAGGGACGGGGGGGAAACAATCGCGGCAGGTCGCACAAGAGAGTTGGCAATTGACAGTTCTTGCGTCGTTGAGGTGTATAGCGGTGCCCGTTACCGTCACCCGTTCGGTGCCGAGGTGCCACCCAAACATGCGATGCGGCTATAATGTGCTATCTAAAAGATCTTCATTCGATGCGTTCGGCCTGTATACATGAAACTGCGTATATCGAGTAGGTACTATTAATATTAATATCACTATTTTGAATGCTAAGTTTGATGCGTCTCGACTGTACATTAAGGCCCTCGCCGATCAACACATGCTTATTGACACAATGCGTTTCCTTGTATAAATTTTCCGTTTCCGCAGCAGCAGCTATACCATAGTGGCCCGAGCAGAGTCGTGAAATGCCCCTCTCTGCGGTCAGACGTGTACCTTGTGCCTCACGTTCCATACGTGCGTGCGAGCGTGCGGCAACTGAGTTTACGGGACGAAAAACATGAAAAGCGCAAAGGCCGGGTTTTACGTTGCCTGCATGGCTCGGCCACGTGGGACGGGTTACCCTATATATCTGACTCCATCTTTCCGACTTTGCGAGCGCGCTCAGCCGCGCTGCGCCGCGCCGGCCGCGGGCCTGCCGTGAGGGCGGAAACTCGGAGGGTGCGCGCCAAGGCCGATTCCAAGCCGGTCGAGCCCACCGGCGACGAAACTGACTGGCCGGGAGGCCGCGGAGCGAAAACGAGCCGCCGGGCGAGAAAAAAACGACTTTAAGTTGTGATACAGAGTACTTACTATTACAGAGGACCGAAGTAAATAGGACCAAATATTGTTAATATTAGTAGTAAAAATAGGGAGATATGTAGGTTTTTGTGTGTACCGTAGGTCCTGTTTACTATGGCCTCCCGTGATGCTGATCTGCAATAACACACTAGTAATGGTATACCATGGTGTGAAGAAAGGGTCGTCCATACGGCTTTAGCCAGCAAGCCCCACAAACCAGAGGCACAAGCCAGTGGGGTCCCTCCCTTACCAACGTCCACCTGGTAGAGCGGCGCGCCTGTACGTGGGGAAATTTTCGTTGGGACTCAAGGGTAAACAATCCGGAAAATTGTGTCGAGTGTAGTACCGATCGAAGACGAGTTTCCTATCACGGGGCACCATAGAAAATACCTGGTAGGACCTACGGTATACGAAAAAAACCTACCAGTATACATTTCCCCATTTTTACCAACAATATTTGGTTCCATTTACTATGGTCCCCCGCCATAGGGATTTTGTTGAGACAAACGTCGGTGGATGGCAGCTGGCAGCACGATCGCGCCGCCTTTGCCTGCCGAGACTATCAACAGAGGTGGTGCGCGCGAGGTAAGGAGAGACGGTTCTTGCAGCTCGCAAGCCTCAGACAGTCGACGCAGCAGAGGACGGCGCCGAACACCATCCTGGTGTGGCGGTGTCTTTTCCCCCCTATAGTATGTGCCTTGTTATGCGTCTCGGGGCCTGCGCTCTGTCTCTGTGAGTGGGTGCAAAGTCCGGGGCCTTCGCAGTCTGCTGTCCTTCTACGTTCCCTCGCCCGCCCAGAGGCCACAGACACAAGGTTTGAGTGCGTGCGTGCGTGTAGCCAGACCACAGCAACACCAGCACAATACTACAATACCAGCGGCAGTAGCTCCGTCTCCATGGACCCGAGCTCTGGCCCTTTGCCTGCAGCACGCGTTTTCCTTCAGATTTCAAACAGCAACAGTGCTGTAGAAACATATCATCACCCTGTCTGGAAGCAAAAGGGGCTTGATTCTCTTAGTAAAGCCCAAACAATCGTTCTATTTCCGGATATGGGGATAGCAGCACCAGTCTGTCCGGAAATGTAAGAAACGGTTGGTACTGACCCAAAGGGTCCTTACATCATTGGAGTGGTGTCATTCACGCGAAAAGCTCAAACCCAACTTTAGAACCAAGTTGAAAGAGCTCTTCCCCTAAAACAAATCCCGGTAATTTGATGCCTCAAAAAATATCCCCAACATGTTAAAGTCACTGAAGTGTAATTATTTAGTGTTTCACAGAATATAGGATCGGAGCCACCGGGTAGTACAGGTATCCCATGGTGTATCTGGTTTTAGAAAAAGCAGAGCCGAACTAATTGCAACGAATAGAGAGGGAGTTTCGCGTGTAGCCCACGCAGGCGAAGCTTTGTTGAAAATCGTTGTGTCCCGCCTTAGCAACTACTGCAGAACCCGAAGGATTCCTGCCGCACGAACAGTAGTGCGGCTCATGCCCCGCACGATCAACGATTGATGCGTTGTTCGTCGTGTGCCGGTTACGAGAGCCCGGACGACAGAGATAAAAACGCCCCTGTGCACGTGCTCAATCGACCTGCAGAAAGCGTACGACTCCGTCGACCGAGAGCTGCTGTGGGAGGTACTCACAAGCCTTGGCGTACCAACCAAGATGCTCACAGTTATCCGCAATTTCCACGAAGGCATGCGTGTTCGCGTGCGTACGGATGACGGAGGGGCACTCGGGATGGTTTGATGTCAGGCAGGGGCTGCGGCAAGGCTGCGCGCTAGCACCGTGACTGTTCAACGTGTTCTTCGCTCCTCCTGCGTTACACGTTGTGCTACAGAAGTACGCTTCAGCCAAGACGAGGCCATCGTAAGGGATTTGGTTCTACTCAGGGGTGCTGGAGTGGTCGGCACAGAGGAGAAGGAGCTGCTGGCATACGAGCGAAGGACTGCACGGGGCATGTTGTTTTACGCCGATGACCCAGGAATTGTCTCGGAAGTCGGCGGCAGGGCTCGCCAAAATGACGACAGTCATCGTGTCTGGCTTCGAAGCAGCAGGCCTCACGGTATCGGAAAAAAAGACAGAGAAGATGATTCTACCAAAATCAGACAAGCAAACCCTCGCCCCACCGCTCTTCATCGAAGCAGCAGCCCAGAGGCATAAGCAGACGGCCTAGTTATTGTTACCTAGGCGGAAGTATCCACGAAAACACTGACCTCTCGCTCGAAATCGATCGTTCGAAATCGATCGACGGACATGTCTCATGCGGGCATGCCTCAAACGGTCAGGCCCGGAGTTTTGAAGATAGAGCGACCGCCCCCCTTAGCCTGGCAGTCCGAATGTTGAAGGCCGAGGTAACTGAGACCCTGCTATACGGGTGTGTGACGTGGACCCTCAGAGCGGAACACTTCGCCAAGCTTCGAACGGCTCACCACCAAGTCCTCTTGCGAGTCATTGGCTTCCAGCGCCGACTTTGTACTGGCCACACCACCCTCTCGTACGCGAAGGCCCTCAAGATGACGCGTTGCGAGAGCATTGAAACGACCATCCGTAAACGGCGGCTTTTCTTCGCGGGGGGCGTGGCTCGGCAAAGCAAGGAGCGATTACCCGGTCGGGTAATGTTCGGGACGATGGCGGGTGGGGAGAACCCGAGACCTGGCAGACAGTTCAAGACTTGGCATAGATGCATAGTCGAAGACCTCAGGGAGTTCCGAGCCATCGAAGGGTCAACTGAACTTGCCCCCTTGGTGTTTGGAGTTGAGACCGCGCTGTGGTCCACTGCAGCGAAAAAGGCGGGCAAGTGGTACCGGGGCGTCCTCCAAGCAGCCGAACGGTTCTTGAGGTGACACGAGGATGAGGCGCAGCTGAATAGGCAGCGCCACGCATCCGCCGTGGGTGGTGCCCAAGGGGATGGGGGGGGGGGGCAACACAAGTAGCGGAAGGAAACCTGACCGAGGCAATACGGGAAGGGGGGGCAACAGAAGGAGGAGAAGGGAAAGCGCGGTGGACAACAGTAGGAAGGAGACGGCAGACACGGTAACGACACACCAGGACGACAAGTAGGTCGAGCATGTCTATGCTATTCGTGCCCGCCGGCTGGTGCAGCTGGTTCGAACGTGGTCTTCCTTCGTTTTTTCTTGTCTTCCGCACTCCGATCCTCCGTGATTTGCTTGTTATTTATGTGTTCTTACCTTCTTTTCGCTTCTGTTTCTCTTTCTTTCTTTTTGATATCACGATAGGAGTCTTGCGGTGTGGGCGGATGACGAGCCTGCTTTGCTTGTTTCGTGTTGTCTGACGCATCTTCTCCGGGGCATACGTGACAACTGCAGGACGGAGACGGCAGTCAGAGTAGCAAGGTACCGGACCGACTATTAATAGTAGCGAGAAGCTGGCTATGCTACGACTCGTACCACAAACTGCTGCGGCCATCTGAAGGGTGCTTTGCGCTTCGGTTTTGCCTGTTATTTCCCTTGGTTCTTAGTTTCGCTCTGTTCCATATACGTAGTTGTGCTGTTTTTTCAGCTCGTTCCTTTCTAGCGCTGCCACATCTCCTGCGGGGAGGCAAACCATTTTTTTCTTCGATTTTTCCTCTTTCCTTCCGATTTTTTTTCTGTTTTTGATTGTTTCTTCCTGTTGCATAGGAGGTGTATGTCGTGCCTGTCGTATACCGTATGGTGACATGGCCTTGCAATGTCTACTCTGCTTCCTGCACGCGTACTAATGTAGTACTTTTGTGGCTTAGTTTTGTGACCATATCATTTTTTTATCTCTCCAGGATTGAAGAATCGGCACGGACACTGGTTGTGCTGGATGTCGACGGGGGGGAAAAACGGTTTAATATGAAGAACACACACCAAATATCGTTTTATGCTCTTTTCCTCTATCCGTCTGCATGAGGCCGAATCTTACGAGAAGCCGGAACCGGAAAACAAAACAGGATTTCGCAACTTCGTCTAAAAACCCCAGGGTAGTGCCGTCGGTAGAAATGAGCCGTTTCCGATGGCTGCCCGAACATCAAAACCTGTGCTTTCAACACACAACACCTACCATCGCCGATGATTCCTCGCCTCGAAGGGCACAATATGACGTCAAACCTTCGAGACCGTACGTTCAACTGTTCTGAGAGTGCTCGCGAACAAGCTTGAGGGTCGTTGATGCGGTGTGACCCGACTTCTCGCTCGAGACGTGAGGGCCTGGCCCATCTCTGGAACTTTTTTCGATAGACGGAGACTGGGAATGCTGTGCGGCCGGAGTCGTCGCTCGAGACGTGGCCTGACCCATTTATGGCATACCAACTAAAAGCTCCCACTAGCTCCGTGGGTTTCAACACCATAAAGGGGAAATCCTGCCCTGTTTTCCGATTCCGGGTCCCATAAGAGTCAGCCCCGAGCTCGGAAAATGACGAATCAACCCTACCCTAAAACCCTTACTGGGCTGTGGCCGAAATCAGGTATCATACCTGATCCTTTTGGTTCAAAATCAAGCACAAACTAAAACCAAGTGAAAACGCGCGCCACGAGCAGTGCTTCGTCCATGAAAATCGAGTAAACAAGAAATGCACCTGATCATTGAGCGTGCGGCCTCCAAAATCTGAATCGCTCATTTTTTAATAGGGTATGCCGGCAGGCGGTACGAGACAAAACAGCCTACAAATCATACCAACCAAAGCATATTGTACACCAGAGATATAGTTAGAACTGCTGTTGCGCTGGCGCAACATTTTGGTCGAAATAGCCTTTCCCCGCGACAGGCGCGGAGGGCCTGGTTGCGCGCAGCGTAACACGCGGTTTTGGGCGCGCAAACGTTTTCGGCCGCAGAGCCAGAAACAAAGTTACGTCCTTTTTCGTTCGCCGTACGGCGGAGGCGAACAAAAAACAAACAAACATTTTTCAAATTCGCCTTCGGCGTTTTTTAGTTTAGCCTCCTTTTTGAATTCGCCGCAGGCGTTTTTGCTTTTATTTCAGGCCCTCTTTCTATTGGCCTGTAGTAAGACAAAATAAAATGAGGTTCTGATCCCGATACACCTTTTCGAGGTTCGGGAGGCGTTTAAACGCACTTTGCTACTTAGTTCGCGGGCATATATTCGCGCAGACATCGCATTCTTTTTGCCTCCGGCGGCCCTCCCGGGCGCAGTGCAAGTGCGCAACAGACATCGAACCACTATTATTAATAGTACGGGTATGTATGAGTAATTAAATCCGTGTGATACCCCACCCCAACGAAAAAAAGTAAAGCCACCGTATCATACGCACGTATGTATAAGTACGTGCCAGGTACGTACGTACAGGTGCAGAGTTTTTACACAAAATAATTGTACAACGAGCCGAGGGACCTCAGACGCCTACGCCCTGCATCCTGCATGCGCCGAGAAAAAAACACTGCTGTAGTACGTATGTATGGCCTCTCTGTTTGATTCAAAATAGGCCAAAATTCTAGAATCAGTTGAAAGCTATGATCGTGACGCAGAGACAAGGCTGGGTATACCCTGGTCTTTTCGAGCCAAAATCAGGTACGATTGTTGTCGGACATCGTACCGAAACTTTCGATATATCGTTCGAAAAAAAAAAACTGCCGAAACGAAAAAGTTCGGTATTTCGATACTAGTTTCGATAACTCGATAAACGATGACGATACGATCAAACGATAAATAAATGGCCGAACGCCTCCCAGGGCGATAGGGGACACGGCAACAAACAGCCACATATACCCACTGGTGTACGAGTATAATATCAAGTCGCGCGTATAACACCATCAAATTACGTGGTTGAAGTTATCAGCACTAGGTGTATATACGAGGTAAGAAAACGAGCACTAAGAAGCAGCAAGGCTGAGATTGATGGGAAAATATTAAATCCGGGAGTCTTTTCATTGGAATTAGCGGATAGCGCCCAACCCCCTTCTCGATCAAGAAAATTAGCCTGAGCCAGGTTTCTTGTTTCTTATTGCTGTGCGAGTATGTCTGCGGCCTATGCTGCTGTACGTTAGCGCTGTGTGATGTGGAGCTATAGAATGGTTGAGGCACAATCTTACAGGTGGAGCCTTATGGCACCGTATTGGTACCGAATGTTCCCAATATCGGCGATCCCACGCTGGGGCGCCTGACTGGCGCACCAGGTTGACCTCGACGAATCTTGGTGTCGACGACAGCGAGATGGTAGTTGGCCCGGAAAACCGGAGGTGGTAGTTGTCGTGGATGGAGCGGTCGTCGGGGATGAAGGCAGATGCCCCGTTAGGGTCGTGGTGTTGCAGGGCAAGTTCGCCGCGGATGGGCTGGGCGGGTTGGCGAGGAAGCGTGGTATAACTCGGCGTACCACTTCACAGCTGGTAAACTAACTACTCCTGGATGGTGTTGTATTTACCGGCATACCTGGTACATGTATACATTGTAGCATACTTCGTGCCTCCTGGTATACATATAATACGACAAACAGATACTGGTAAACCACTGTATATATACCTACGAATATATGCCTAGTACATACGTATGGTAGTAGGAGTGCAGCAGTCCAGGATATCTATGTTAAGAAACGACCAACAAGAATGGCAGGCTGATCTGAACAAGAAAAATAAATCCAGACCCGTCACTGCAAGTTGAGTCAAGCATAAAGCGCACCCATTCTCATTGAAGAAATCCATCCTGGGCCAGTTTTACTGTTTCTTATCGAGTGTTTGTACTTTGGATACCAATGGAGAAAACAAAATTACGATGGGTGGATAACGGTGCCATCATATGTATACGGTGTGGGGTGGAGAGAGAATATGGCCACAGAGGAAGAAGGACGGTGTGGGAAGACCCTCCTAGATACAACATTTGGGCAGCTGCACCGCACAACCTTCTACGCGCTTCAGTGAAAAAAACCAGATGTTTATTAGAACAGAGACTTGTCATTCTACGCTATTTAAAATGATCCAAGGGGAGAGAACTTGGCTCTTGCAGCAGCAGGTATCAGGAGCGGGGTAGGTCCTACCCCGGGTAGATGCAGGGCGGTGGCGAAAATCATAGGGGAGGTAGGAAAGGGAGAGTAGGAGTGACTGCAGTAGAGATATTCAAGGGGGTTCATCCCAAGGCTTATCACGGTACTTCGGCGGGACGGTGACGGCGGTAACGGCAGGACGGGACGGGACGGTAAAACCGCCGTCAGAATGGTCACGCCCTCCCGTCCCGTCCTGCCGAAACATTCCCTGACCGTCGTCACTTACCGTCCCGTCCCGCCGATAAAATATCTCCCGTTGAAAATTACCGTTCCGTCCCGCCGTGACACGGATCAATTACCGTCCTGTCCCGCCGTGACACCGAGAAATTACCGTCTCGTCTCGACGTGACACCGAAAAATTACCATCCGTCCCGCCGATAAGATCTCTCCCGTAGGAAATTACCGTCCCGTCCCGTCGTGACGCGGCCTCCGGCGGACATAACGTGCCTCTTCCCCTGCGATATACATTCGTGGTCGTCTGTTCCCACCCAGTTCCACCACAAATTACGAAATCAATCAAGAAATTTCAGTTGTCCTTATTTTATTTTATTTATTTTATTTTAATCATCACTTTTACCTCCCAGCCTAGTTCGTAGGAGGTGTTACCCTCGACGCCCTTCTGGACACGCCGTGGACACAGGTGTCTACCCTTCTCCCCCCCGGTACGTGCCTTTATTTTTTATCGCGCATAGGGTTCAGCATTC
>JBBMHQ010073320.1:0-12649 GCA_037834295.1 Postelsia palmaeformis
AATTCTGCCTACCCACGCAACGAAGGCGCTCTTAGCAATTGGTACCTTTTTATTTTTTCAAATAAAGTCTCACCACGTGGGATTTGAACTCGGGTACCAATACCAATGGTCTTTAAAGCTGACCACTGGTCTACCGGGGCGACCGTTTACATAGCCGAAAACAACAAATCGGACTGAAACAAATCTAACTACGATAGGAAACAGCCTGAGTCTACTTGAGTTGAATACAACTTTTTGTTAATCTTTGTTGAACAGATGGACGCGGTGGTGGGGCAACTCTCTCGCCTTCCGACAAAACGATTACTCTCCACACATTTAATTACTCCACTGCGTTTTGACCGCTTGTTCCAGTGCCTTGTTCAGCACTTTTGTTTGACTATTTTCATACACATTTTATGACCTACGGAGAAATAGTATTAAAGGTCGTCGTGCCGATAATTTCTCCTGCTGAATATAGACGAGGTATACGTGAGTACTGATTATCCGCACTATATTTTACCGCTGTTTACTGGCCAACTGTGCATGCGGACAGCAATGTTCCGTTCTACACGATGCTCCGTCTTTTTATTATCTTGCCTGACGTTGATCAGTGTTTCCTGAAAAGAAGAAATTTTGACGTGTGCATCGAAGTGTGCATTCCTGATATTCGGCCCTCCGCTTCATTTCCATGTGTGTGTGTTCTTCACAGTAAACTGTTCTTCTACTCCTCGACATCCAGCATTCCCAGTGTCCGTGCTGGTTCTTCACACGCTAGAGAGATACAAGCTCTGTGGTCACAAACTACGACACAAATATAACACATCGTACTGCATTAGCCTACGCAATACCATGCCCTCGCACTGGGTACGACAAGCACAACATTCATACATACCCAGCAACCAAAATATATCGTCAAGAGAGAAACAACGAAAGAAACCAAAACAAAAATGAACATGAATTAATTAAAGAGGGAATCGAGGTACCAAGACATCACACTCTGAGTAGCCGCAGCAGTTGGCGGTGCGAGTAGCATAGAAAGATTCCTTCTGTGCACAGGGGTGATTCCTCGTTTTTTTTCTTTCCCATATTTTGCTTGAAAATCCATCAAAAAACGAAATTCGTTGATATTGACCCCGAGGAACAGCAGTACTTACTCCAGCATCGCGATGGCGACTGCACTGATCGGTATTGATTGTGGGATTCAGTTTCTTTCACTTCGGAAAAAGTTTGCATTTGTGTGCGCGCTATATTATACTCATCGCAGCTCTGTGTGTGAGATGTTCTGGCCGCGATTGCAACACGGTGGGTTTGTTGCACAAATTGGCATATCTGCATTACGTTGAGTCTTTCATACTCAGGGCACCCTCTCTATGTTTGTGCCCCATTCCTGGCTGGAGAATGCAAAACGTACGCCCAGCACGCCCAGGCAATATTGCGCAAGTTATTTGAATGTGTAGAACGTGTACCATGGCTGCCTTTCTCATTTAGACACGGTTCCAAACCATATCAATATATTTACTGCTGTAGTATATGCCTGGTATAAAATTTACCAGGTATATACGTACATCATATATTTATGAAAAATTTGACGCATCACTCTAATTCCCAAGCTCGTACCCAACAATTCCATACGCTCGCAGATCTCATCAGTCAAGCCTGCAGCGACGACGAGAAATACACCCATCTTTCTAAACGAGAAACAAAACGCCAATGGGCATGGAAAAGGCCACCTTTCTCGTCTTGGGCATGCTCGCTCTCAGTCGAGCAAGCGGTAAAGACACGAAGTCGCCGAACGATCCCATCCCCAAGCCGGAGTGCGATAAGGGCATCACTGTATCAATTCGATACTCGTCTGCTTCTTCGCGGCTGTACCTTGAGTCGGCGGACGGTAGCACACGTGGCGGCTGTGTGACATTGGCACAAATATGGGAAAATCAAAGAGGCAAGGCGCCCTTGTATCCCGTGGACCCCAAGACTGGCGATATCAGTGACATCGCAACAGGGACATGGTTGCTCACCGAGGACCTGTTCGTAGAGGACGGCGTCACCCTGCAGGTAGGATGTTCGCTTCGGACTTGTACAGAGTAGCGGAAACATGTATGCCCTTGTTTCACTTTCGGATGAACCTGTACAGCATTCTTGTTTGCACTTCTGAGGGTGATATATCTGTCTTCGCCTACGTTTGAAGGTGTTTATTTCGAATCGCGGAACGCTGAACCAAACGTGCCTGGTATGTCCTATCTCGTGTCCCGGTCAAACCAGAGATCAAACAGTAATGAAACACACATTTCCTTGTCACCGCATCCTGCAATGGCGTACAGGTTTACGGTACCCCGGCCGGGGGTGATGCTGACGAGCTACGTCTTCTCAGTACGAGCGATACCTTCATCAATCTGCGTGCTCACGGCGGAAGCTTCGATTTCTTGAGCACCAAGGTACACCCTTCGCTTCACGGTTCACGCATCATCAATTCAAAATGCGCAGAATAAAAATGCGTGAAATAACAAACACCTAATTTTCGAGTTTCTGCTTACTCCGACACAATATTTGAGATGTGACTTTGTCCACATCATTGTACTTCCCTAAGGAGATATAGCAAACAAAACAATGGCGAAATTCGTGAACACATATTTTGAGTATGTATGTCCTTCACATCTACTGACTTCGGTTTGCTGGTAGCTCGTCAGACATGTTTTATTCGAGATAGGGCAGGGGGCAGAGTCGAGCGCGAACGTTAACTCTTGAATGAGGGTGAGGGAGGGGTTTGAGGTGGATGTTTGGGCTATGACACGTACCGGAAATCAGTCTTGCAGGAAAGCGAGGCCACATGCCTTCCCTGGATGCTATCTGCAAAACCATACCGTATCACATTTAGTACGGTTGCTATTATAGAAGGTAGCTCATGTATATGTGTGGGAATAAAATTTCAGATGAAAAACAAAGAAAAGGGTTTCAGATCAACATAACTTCCGTCTCAGACCGTGCTGACTTGCGAATATCTGGTCGACAGTCTTCCATGGACCCTTATATTGCTAATAATTGTGACGTTGACGTATTGTAGCAGCCCTTCTTGAATATTGATCATAGTGTGTCTGTCCTCAAACATTGTGATGTCAGGTATTTGCGTGGGACACTTCCACGAACAGCCCCGATAAAAACGAAGAAGATGGTCGGTCTTACATCAGCGCCGTCTCAGAGGTCATTACCGACGCCAGCCAGACCTGCATTGGCAGGGCCAAAAAGGACATGGGGGAGGCACGAATGGACATCGAGGACAGCGAAATGGGGTACCTAGGATACCACGGCAGCGAAAGCTATGGCCTAACCTGGAAGGTGAGACAAACACAACGAGGCCTCCCATGTGAAGGAGTCATTCGATACCTTTTTGACTATATACGAAATATGCGATTTAAGGGTGCAGTAGATGGTTCGTCGGAAGGTGCAGCCCGTTAGGCTGGCAGTGAATCCAGTGCCGAGCTGGTTTTCGTGGATTTGTTGATAGGTGGGTTGCGTTAACTTTGAAGTTCCAACAGCTATCGTCAATATAATCCGCTCTGAGTATCTGCTGAAGGCAACATCGTCTTGAAAAAGATGGGCTGCCCAACCATAGCTCCTCTGTATGTTTGCTTGCAGGCACTCAACTAATATCGTGACCCGGAGAAAGAAAGTATCCTCTAGTTGAAGTATGAGTAACAAGCAAGAACTAGCTGATGAACAAACGGTTTCGCCAACACCCTTTTTAGACCATCGACCTACACTTGGACGCATCTAACCAGGTCCGTGGGTTTTGCGTGGACAAGAGCAACCACGAAGTGTTCGAAGATGTAAACGTCTACGGCAACATCTACGACTCCGACATTCACCACAACAACTTCGGGGTCTACACGTACGGCCACCAGCAGGGAGACTGGAGGAGGAACAAGATGCACGACAACTCTGGGTACGGCTTCGACCCCCACGACGATAGCGACTTCCTGACGATCCACGACAACGAGGTCTACGACAACGGGTACCACGGTATCATCGCCTCCAAGCGCTGCAACGGGGTGTCGATCCAGGTACGATCTGTTTGGAGTCATGGAATATCTGACGGGGTCGATATTCATCAATGGCGTTCCGGAGTCACCCTCTGAATGGAAACGCGGTGTTTGAAAGTTAATTCCGGATACTCTTCCGTTGACGTGTCCAAGATGAAACAATATGAGCTGGCTCCAGCTACAGGCGTCAAACTCGGGCTGCAAACTTGCGCGTTGCATTGAGATACCCGAGACACAGCGTCTAGGATTGTTGATGTTGATTGCAGCGACAATATAAAACTGTTCTCCGGGTTTCAAGGATCATGTGACTAAACGTGTTAGGCTCCAGGCACTTTTGACTCTATCTGACGCACGCAAGGGCAAATCAAACAAAGATTCGACGAGCTGTCACAATTCGGCGATCGCCACAAAGAACACGTCATTCATATTTTTCCCAAATCTCAATTTTTACCGATTACGTCACGTTATTGAGTCCACACAATGTGTAGCAACACGAAAACGTTGGTCACACAGAGGCTGAAAACAAAACGAGCACAGCGCTGAGAGTTGACTTTTTTTCAATTTGAAGTGTTTCTTGCTTATAAACCACATCAAGTGACGATAAAAGCCGTTGTCAAGCGTTCTGGCGACACATTTTTGGGATTCAAGCCATAGAGGTCGGAATGTGGAATACCTTGAAGGATAAATATATCATTTTTGGCGCCTACAATTCCAAATGTTTTTCCAAGCTTTGGTTCCCCGCCGGCTCGAGAAATCGCACCAATACAACGTTTGCTCGCTCCTCCCGGAGGTCCGCTCCTGTTCACGGATTGTCTCGACCAAGCCGCCATGTGGATACATATGTGTTTAGCCGAATGATTGAAGGCTTCAATCGTCCAAGGGCCCGAGCGTGACCTGTTAAGCATCTTTCTTCAAGCAGTTCCTACCAAGGCATGCTACCCCTTACCAAACCTGAAGCTGCATGTACCTGCGTGACTGACATAGTTGAATATCGATAGGCCCATACTGTCATGTCGTAAATGCGCTTTTTTACATGTCAAGGGGAACGAGGTCTACGGCGGCGCTTCGTCGTCAGCTGGGATATTCCTTCATCGCAGCAGCGATGACGCTGTTGTAAAAGGTAAGCAGCTGAGAGGCGACGGAAACTTGAATCCAGAACTTTGTAGCCGACGTGTAGGTCATGCACATCAATGAGTGGGTACGGCCGTTTGTTGATAATATAGTGATGGGTGACGATCCAATAAAGGTGCGGTGGGTGCGGATGGTTTGACTGTGCATTCGTTCTCGGTTGTGTGACTCAACGGCATGGACTTTCTATGTTTTGAAGATGTATCAAATTGCTTCTCGTGGGTAGTAGGTTTCACTAAGTGTTACACCACGGCGCCGGAATGGTTGACGATTTTATGATATCTGGCAGCCGGCGTGTGAAGGATAAGGCTTGCACGAAAGACACCAAACTTCGGGCCCGCTTCAGGAATGCTGTCTGCAGAACGCCCGGGTCAATTGCCTGGGAGCAGGAAGAACAGCGCCACTATAGATGAAGGCAGCATCTGCTACTGAGCAGTCGCAATCCACTTATCGTTTGCATTGTAGACGAACAACATGTAAAATACACAGTATATATGTCGTCGTAGTCTACATCATTCGCTCAAATTTACCACACCCGACTGCATTTTTGGTAGGTAACTATGTTCACGACAACGGGGACGCCGGATTGGCAATGATGGAGTCATTCGATGCCGACGTATCTGACAATGTGTTCGAGAACAACAAGTACGGGGTGCGAATCTCCGTGGGATGCGGCCGCAATGTCTTCGCCAACAACGTCATCAGCGGCTCCACCAAGTGAGACACCTCTCGGGGTTTTGGAATGGGGTCTCCGGTTCACAATCACGTCTATGCTTACGTCTGATTTTCGGAATCATGACAATCGTTGAGCACTACATCGAATTTTTCATTGATCCAGCAGAGCGGCTCTGCAAATCGGATATCGCTACCTTGAACACATTTTTTTGGACGTTTACCAATCTGCGTTTCCCTGACAACGAATTGCAATATATTGTCTCCCCTTCTCAGATACAACGCGTATTCATATCTTGGGTCGGACGCACCCGATGTGGTCGCTTCCGGACGGTCCCAGGACAACATCTTCAAGGAAAACAACCTCATCGGAAGCTTGGAGAGCATCAAGCTCTTGGATGCCGACGGCACCCAGTTCATTGACAACATATTCGAGGATGCCACGACGATCCGTTTCAACGATGCTAGGAAAACACTTATGTCGGGTAACGTCGGCCTGGATAAAACCAAGCTGAAAGTAGCCAATGGAGCTTCCTTCGACGCGAGGTCCGACGATGGCTTCGAGCCTATTGAATAATATCTACGACAGATGGGATGAAGGCGATATCCTCATCTTGCTGCCTCATCTTGAACCACACAAAATTATCGTTTATCCGTTTATCAGTTGCGTCAGTCGTTTGGGTTTTGTCAAAGTGTCTGGATATTCATCTCTGTCCACGTTTGTTGGACGTCGCCTGGTGAGGGGTCAGGGGGCACGTACGCAGTGTTGTGACTATGTGTGCTTCCATGCCGCTCAGGCAAATCACGTCGATATGTTGTGTTGTCGAGAGTTCGCATGTTATTTGTGGCGTAAAAGGTATTTTGATGGGACAATTCTGTAGAGTCGGATTTAGTAAGGGGCGATGTTCGAATTGAGGCAGGCGTTTACTGTATAATAGGTATGATGCAGAGACCCACCAATGATGGTGGTAACCCATGAAACCTAGATTCAAATGTGATTTTCTCGCTTTTTGGAGCACTCGCTCGTGTGCGTTCCTAGTGTGTCGGCAATTTTTCTTGGATCGGGACCGATGAGTGGGGGGGTAGTGATGATGGGCATTGTGGCGAAAAATGTACAGATCGATACGATAAGCGCATAATACGAACTACGTTAGGATCTTGGGCGTTTAGTATATCACCGCTCGAGCTTTCAAGGGGACAGCGTGGGCATTGGATGTCACACTATTATTATTAGCTGTTGGGTATGATTGCGTACATTAAAGAAGCCTAAAAGACACCCGGGGAATTTCGGTTCTGGATGGACAGTCTTGTAGGTCACCTGCTCTGATGTTGTTGTGGGTTTGTCAAGTATTAGTACTTGTAGTATCAAGAGTAAGTATCTTGGGCGTTTTAAATATCACCCCTGGGGCTCCAACTTGAACGCTTGGGCAATGCATGTACCACTAGCGTGTTAAGGAGCTGTTGGGCCATTTGTGGAGCTGAAAACCACCCTTGATACCTCGGGTACTTGGTAGACACTCTTGCGAGAAACATGGACGGTTGCTGGTGCGGGTTGGGTACTGTACAAGTACTGAGATAGTGAACGTACGCCTACAGGGTGCTTAGTACTAGTTGTACCATTTGACTATGAATACAACAATAATGAACGTACGCCTACAAGGTGCTAGTACTGTACCATTTCACGACAACAATAATGTCACATGATGGACGCTGCGGCGGGAACAGCGGTGTGATGGGTGAGTCCAACATAATCAATGCACTTATCTGGGATAATGATTTCTTTTTTTTCGCGTATTGCCCGCTGCGAGGTAGGTGCCGTAGTGCCTGCTTCTAAGTGACACGGAATGACCTGCTGAAGCTTGTCTTGTACGATGAACTACGCCGGGACGAAATTCATCAAACCATTTTGAACTTTGCGGCGTACACCTGAAGCGGGAAGCCTCGCTACCTACACGTCCCAAGCTCTTGACACAGTGCACCCGGGTATTCTGTATCCAGAATAACATATTTTAATAAAAAACATGTGTCAGTCATTCATAACATCAAGTTGGCCCGCAACTGAACCTATTAGTTTAGCCTGTCTATTGTAGTGATTTCGATCGAGCCTGTTTTCGCGCGCTCTGTGCAAGCGGACTCGGGTCCGTGGCAGTTTAACAGCGTGTTCCGGTTGTGCAGGTTGAGCTACAAATTAAAAAAAGTCATACAAGTACGAGTAAACGTTTGGTGTGCGTGCGGTTCTAGCGCACCAGGCCATCGATCGGAGGGTACTCAATCATGGGGCGCCATCGGGACGATCACATGGACAGTTATAGTAGTCGGCGAGCACTACTTGATTAAGATTTGACAACCTCTTCAGCTTTAAGCTCATACTGTGTGTTGACACTTCCTGGAGAACGACCTTCGACGTAAAATCTCAAATAAGACAACACGTTTGTGATGCAGCATGAGTTTGAGGTCGGATAGATATCTACAGAACGACTTCGCCGCAGATCGGCACCTTGCTTGGGTAATATTGGAGTACAAGCTATCGTTTCGAATTTATTGCCGTGGAAGTTTTATCCGGACGCTCCTGCAATTGTTTGCTTGCTGTTGAACGTTTCTCGGGTCACGACAAAGTTTCCGTCCGTTTTCGACGGACCGTTAAAGGACCGTGTTTCTGGCAGGTACCAATGACCCCCGTCTTCACAAAAATATTTCAGAGGGTTCATGATGGGCTGTCACGGATTGCCGACGACACACTTGTCGGAGTAGTACCGGTTGGAATACAGTGACGCAACGAGACGTGATTGCTTCTGGTTTAGATATCTGCACGATGCAAGTTACAAGAGCCTCGTGTCCGAATCCACGAGAAACGTCGGACCTGACCGAGGCTCTCCTCGGTCAGTACCATCCATCGCTTTCCGAGCGAAAAACAGACGAAAGCATTGACTTTCTTGAGCATTTTTTCCAACACTACTTGCCCCACGCCGTCGGGGCACGTCTTCTGAAGCTTCAGAACTCGCCGCCGCTGTAATACCACCTTCGAGAGCAGTAGCATTTGCTGCAGCAGCACCCCAAGCAATCGATGGAGTGGAGCTGGGTAGCACGAGGGACATGTGTGAGGTGGTTCGGATCGCCATGGCAAGACCGGTACACAAGTCACGCTTTCCTCGCGCCACCACACGTTATCGTACCCAGCGAGGAGCCGAGGTCTCTCTGCGGTCCACGCCGCGAATCTGGCAATGCCTCCCCAACGCCGCGACGTCAACACCCTCCGGGCCTCAAATTTGACCCCGCTTAGCCTTCTTTAAACCTCGGACAATGCACAGGAACTCAAGCGAGGACGAAAACAAGGTCGCCAATATCGACATATGGCCCCTCAAAAGCCAGCCTTATTTACTGCGGTTTCGGGCCGACCTTTGAGGTCACTCTCGTGGATAAGCGAAGTCCTGTGTGTGTCATCAGCGAGTTGGTAAGGATTATGGTATCAGTCCAGGGGTCGATATACACCGTACCTGTGCCTGTCTTGTCGGCCGGCAGTTCCATCCGGGCGCACGCCCCGGCTGGTGCGCACAGCCCTCATCTCGTGAAATGCCTCATGAAGCTTATCGCATCCGCACTGGTGACGAGCTGCATGAACTGACGGCATACGGGCTTAGAGGTGACTCTTGTCGGAAATGCTTTTTGACAACTGCCATCGGAGGTGAGGGTGACGAAGTAGTCCCGAACTCTCGCGGAAAAAAGTGGCCCCCTCCGAATAAACCAAGACAAGAGCCGAGGCGCCCGTCGAAGATATGCCTCCCATAAAAGAAGAGCAGTGGATTAAACCAAGTGCCATGCATCACGGAAGCAATACGTTCGGAGGTAGAGGGCGGTCAGGGGCATTACATGGCTCTTCGAGTGCGCGTTGAATCGTTTCTCACCCGGCAAGACTGATCAATCGCAACGGTTTAGAGTCCCTCCTCGGAGAGTGTGTCACGGACTACCAAGCACCTGTCGGTCGTTGTGAGGGTGGATCGTATCTCGTGGACAAGCTGCCTACGTCATCTGGACCGCCGGGTGAAGGACCCCTTTACCAGGTGTCGTAAATACTCCCTACTCACGACACTAGGGCGGTGGTGATGAGGAGACACGGCAGCTCTTTGTGCGAGGCACCGCGTTCTCTTTGAACGGACCACGCGCAAAGCCTCTCCCGAAGAGGGGGGCGCGAGGGAGAGAAGGCAAGACTTCGACGCCATGCGGGACACACATTGTGCAGCATCGGTGGCGGCGGACAACGGTCGTTACTCTGAAAGAGGGCAAGAGCAACGATCGTTACTTTGACAGGCAGGAAGAGCTCGAGGTCGAAGAGTAAAGCGAATAAATGTCTGGGGGTCGCCCACCCATTGTAGCCCTTTTTAACTCACGAGCATGCGCCTCAGATGTTCACTGGACCCCGTTCGTGAGCCGAGAGGGCCGATAGCTGTTCAGCTCCTTTTGGCAGATACACCGGGAAGACATGGCGGTTGCTGATATTCGTACGGTAGTTATTGGTTCGATAGCTCTTTCTACACTGCATGTCTTTGAGTCGTGATTTCGACAAGACCCCAGAAAGCAGGCGTGCTGCTCTCTGTGTTCACGGCTACCGTGCGTTTCGTAAGGTGCAGGCATCACCTCAGCCAGCCACCGCTTCATCAATAGTAGCAAGTAGCCACGAATTGCCTATTACGAGGAACTGAGGGAATTATATGCTGTTGTTGATTGAGTGAATACCCACGATCATGTTCGTTTATCTAGCACGATGATTGATGTAAATGTGCGAGTTTTTGCGATATATCTGCTCGTCGATGCCCAGCACAACAAACGGTCAGGGTCCGTGTCGATTCTTCAATCTTAAGGAGATACAAGCTCTATGGTCACTATACTGCCCCACAAAGGTGCTACTGCACATTTAATTGCAGTTAACAGAGTACACAATGCAATGCCAAATCAAAGGGATAGACACGATAGGCACGAGTCATAGAGTATATGAAAGCAACGAAAAACCAAAGTGGCAGGGGAAAAATAAAGAGTACTGGACAAAATCAAGCATGTCTTGCCATTTGGAGGCCAAAATCAGTTTCATACCAAATTCAAATACAAATCACACGCCAGAGCCCTGTCACTTTGCCACTTAAGCTTGAACACACCAGGGTATACCTTACTTTGCTCACTCGGTCTAGCTTATTACTGAGCTAGGCCAGCTTAGAATTAATTAGAGAGGCCACACGTAAACTTTTTTTAGTCTCACTAACAGTTGAGCTTGCGCCTGAGGTATCTGTCCACCAAAAAGGAGATGATGGGCTTAAAAGATTTGTCGCGATAAATAGTCAGTCATGCTGTACTTACCGTGAGAGAGAGCAAAAACCAAAAACATCTTGAACTTGGAATGCCAGAGAGAACGAGAGCAGATCAAAAATATCTTGTCTTGTCTCCCGACTTGGGTTTTATACTCCTCGCGTGTTGAGTCGTACGTTTTAGTATGGATATGGTATCAGCCTGTTCACTCGTATCTGGTGTACCTGGAAAAGTTTTTTCCATGTAATTCAGCTCAGTATACCTGCTGCACGTTGCTTGACAAAACGTACAGAAATTGTACACACGGAAAATGTCCTAACCGTCCAAGGTTTGGCGAATCGAAGAAGATACAAAAATCATGGCTGGGAGAGGGGTGTATTCCCAATGGAGCGATACCTAGTACTGGTATGTCACGAAAGTATCACAGCTGCACCCTTTTCGAGGGCGGGCATATATGGAAGCATTAGTACAGTAATGGCAACAACAGCAGCAGCCACGGCAGCAGCAGCAGCAGTAGCAGTTGAAAAGATCAAGAGGACGGGAATATAAAAGGAATATGCGCGTCTTCGATCGTAATCATCGCCGAAAGCACCTCCGACGAATACGACTGCTCGTCACTGCCGCGAACGAGGGAAATGTGAGGCGAAAGGAAGATCTAATAGTTGAGAGCGGGGCTGGAGGAAGCGTTGCAAGTGAGAAACTAAGAGCTGGCCAGGAAAGCCGACGTGAGGAAGGCGAAGGGCAGAGAGGCAGGAGAAGCGACAAGCGCGGCCAAAGAAGAGAGCAGCTGTCGAGAAAATCCGACGAAGGGCACTACTAGTGGGGGTCAATGGGGAGACAGGAAGGAATTCGACGGAGGGCACCACTATTGGGGGTCAATGGGGAGGAAAAAAAGCTGGAAAAAACACGCGTGAGAGCGACTAACGGAAAACAACGGGTAGAAGCAAGATTGCTGCGAAAAAACTTTTGTTTGGAACATGAGGTGGAAAGAGAGGTCGACAGGAGAGTGCGTGCTTCAGGGCTAGGAGGACCAACCCACGCTGGATGCAGTAAACACTCGGATGAACCTACAGAGCGCGTGGAGCACAGAAGCCACGACATTTACAACCAGCGGCAGCCTACGAGCAATATGTGGGATCCCTTGAAGCACTGAAAGGATTTTCAATGAGGCGGATGCTTGGTGGGATAGGGGACATTTCGGCCCAGGAACGCAAAAGAAGGCAAAGAGGGCGTCATAATAACAAGACTATGGAGCGCGGGAGTTGATAATCAGAGGTCAAAGGGCTCCAAAGAGAGGCGGCAGAAGAAGACGGCTACTGAACGGAAATGAGAGGTGGAGGCTGAGGGGAGTCGAGGTGTGAGGGGGAAAGGTGGTAGCTGGAAGAAAGGGGTGGACATGGACAGCGGAGTGGAGAGGTATGAGCGGGGAACTAGAAGGAATGGAGGCCAGATGGGTCGATAAGCCGAGGAGTAAAGGAGGAGACCACGGGGGGGAGTGGGGTTCGGGGGGGTGGTCGAATTCAGGAGGTGGAGGGGGG
>JBBMHQ010073331.1:0-12648 GCA_037834295.1 Postelsia palmaeformis
TGGCACCCTGATCCCATCAGGACCTGATCCCACCCGGATATGATCACATTTGGCACCCTGCTTCCACCCACAAGGTGCAGATATGAAACTAGCTCTCCGCAGGAGGAGCCTCCAGCCGACGACCCTCACGACTTTTGAGCTGCACGGGGAAACCCTCTACTGACAAACGGACCTGAAACAATGAAAACGGCTGCGACGATTAACAAAAGGGGGTTCATATTGATTTATCGCCGATGGTCAATATAGAAAGCATGGTTGCAATTGATTTTCCCGCCAACAGCAAACAAAAAAGGCCCCGACAGTTGCGCCCCCGAAATCGTATGTTGCGCTGCGCGCAAACAGGCCCTGCGCAGCTGTCGCGTCAAAAAAAATATTTTCGACCTACTATTTGTTGCGCCCACGCAGCAGCTCAACGTGTATATCCCCCTGGCGGGAGCAGCAGCGTCAAAAGCATGGACAGCAGCGTACGTAATTGCGAGGCACGGGCTAGACAACAAACGGGTACGAGTAGCAGCTAAACAGCAACGTGGACTAGCAACACGAGGAGCAGTAGTTGCTACTGGTATAATCAATACTACCGTGATTGTTGTGTGCAGCAGCAGCAGATGCAAGTTAATTTAGTAGCATGATACAAAGAAAAAACCGTGACACGAGCACATTGTGCAAAGGGCAGTGAGCCCTCGGCTACTATACGCAGAGCAATACTCCTCCTATAGTACATGGAATAATTCGCGATGAATGACCGATCGCACCGAGATAATAAAAAAGGGCACTAGACAAAAAAAAGGTATACCTACGCCTTTTGCGTCATTAACAGGTACACTGCGTATTGTACCCTGTAAAGAGCTTCCAAGCGCCGCCTGATTTTTGGCCTGTGCTCTTTCGTTCCTGCGAATGGCCCACAAGGCAAAGGTACACCGATTATCAGCTATTCAACTCCTGTCTCACGTCTCACCTACGTTTGGCATAAATGGTATTATTAAAAGGCTCGAACGATCACTGTTGTTTCGCTACTGACATTGTTGCTGCTGTTTTGTTGTTGTTCTCACATTAACTGATCGTCACTATGCAACGCAGTCCGTGATCGCAGGACAGGCTCCAATAACTCTGGAGTGGAAGAAATACCTCGCTCGCGGTAAATAATAGAAACAGTCGGCCACACCAGATGCTAGGACTGTCAACCAGCTGACCCTGCCTGTCAACACAAACGCCCGAAGAGACCACGAACGCAAGTGACGCCGGTGACAACACAGGTCACCCCTTCTCCTCAACTTCATACCAATCCACGTATCCGAACTCCTCATCATTTTTCGACGAACTCAGCTTGTCAAGTGTTTTCATGGTTCCCTAGTCCTTTGCACAGCTAGCGGCGGCACGTTTGTTTGTGTAATATAATGTAGTTAGTGTTCGGATTGTCCTATTTTTGATTGACGATTTTTACTCCCGCCGCCACGTCTCATGATGCATCAGCAGCTCACGCTAACTCCGGTCCATCACACCTACCTGCACTCATCGTCTACCCATACCATTTTATCTGAGGCAGTGGTGGCGTTTGCACCGCTACGACGCTAGACGTGCTCATCACAAATGATGCACGTTAACGCTATTGTAATACTCGACTGGTGGTACGCTGTCTTGTTTTCAATTGGTCCTGTCGACGATGGTCCCGCGCAATAGCGGTTCGGCTTACTACGCCTATCCCATGTAGTGATACAGGCGTAAAGTGGATATTGTCGCCATGGCAAAGCTTGAAGGCCTTGCAACGCCCGACCCCCACATAGTTTGGCAAGAAAAGGTCTCTACCAGCACGATCACTTACTTGGTAATACTTAAACCCACAAGATGCCGTTAGTAAAAAAGTGATTTACCAACCACAAATAAACTCTAATCGGAGACGACATTTTTCCTTCCCTCGTCGTGACCCACCATGCTCCCCTGCCTCGACTGCTGTTCCGAGGGTGGCCTCGAGCGTGCGTGATGTGCTACTGCCGCTGCTGCTACTGCCGCTGCTACTGCTGTTTTGCTGCTTCTGCTGTTTTGCTGCTTCTGCTGCTACGGGCGGCTGCAGTGGTCTTCTCTTGTGGCTGCCTCTGCTGCTCGCGCAGTCCGTCTCAAGGAGTATATCGGCCTGGGATACATTTTTACGTCTTTTTTCTCCGTGCGTCACCGGGATCCCCCTGCCCAAGGGTTGTGCCAGGGTTAGCGTCGGGCGTGCATGATGGGCTACTGCGGCTGCTCCTGCCGCTTGTATGCCACTGGTTTGGTGCTACTGCTTCGTACGTGCTACTGCTGTTCTGTTTATCTGGTGCAATTGCTTCGTCTGCGATATGTGTTTTTTCGCCACATGTATCCGTGAGCATGGTTACTATTCAAGTCGCACCCTCTCGCATCTTCAAGCTGTAATACGGATCGATCTGCTCTGGAAGCTCTGCAAATACCATCTCGTAATTGATATTTGTTCAAAGTCAAGGCGAAGGTCTCGTGATAGTGCAGTTTCAGTACGATGCGTACCTGAACGCTATTATAATGCTGCTGCTGAGTGTTTTTCACCAACGTGATCGCCGGCGCTTGGTACTGTCGATTAGCCCGATCGACTGCTACTCAGCAAACTGTCTCATGAATGGCTGCATACAAACGAAGTATGCAGTACGGAACGACGTCTCGTACGTAGTACTTTGTAGTGCTGCTTGCTACTGTACGAACGATTTAGGTGTGTTTGTGTCGGATGGCGGATGGCAATTACGTCTCTTGGGTGTACAGCGTATTATCTTTTTTCGCTCAAAAATGTGTTGTTTTATATTGCACCCCTCGGCAGTGCTGTCGCACGAATAGCCTTAAGCTGCATACCGGTACGCCTTGAGCCATTTCGGGGATGCACGGAGTCACCGGTAGGCGTTAACCCGCCCCGGCGAAGTGCCCGTTGTAGGTAGACATGTGAAATGCATGGTTACGCCGCTTGATGATTTCCCCAAACGATCGCGACTACTCCTAACTTCTGGATGTCCTGCATGTCGTCCATTGGTGCTGTGGGCGGTGACATGGAGGTATATATCGTGCAGTCGATACTGGGGCTGTCAGAGGTGGTTCAAAATAGGTTGTGTTTCGTCAAGTGGGAGAAAATGATGCCCGATTGGGGCATCTATTGTGTTACAGAAAAAACCTTGCTGGGTCACACCGCTTCATCTGGTAGAAAAGAAGGAAATTAGTTCCGTCCACTTGTGCGCCGCCGCGGTCCCATTAGGCCGAGGAATTTGTCCGACGGATAAACGCCTGTGCGCGCTCGGCATGGACTGCGGGAACCTCTTCACACTGCATATTGAAACGGGTTGGAGCCCGTCGGACGTCCTACAAGCGGCGCTTTGATCCTGCGTAGGCCCTGAAATCGCCGAGAAATACTCGGGGGGTATACTCTCCTTTGAACATTTCCCCTGGACAACCATATTTGTTATTACGGGCCCTAAGGAGGTCAAACGTTTCAAAATGGGATCCAATAAGAACAATCAAGACGAAGCAATTCCAAAGCATTCCGTTCCAAGAGGAAGGCGGGACTTCGACCGGTAATTAGACTGCTGAAGTGAAATCGAACACGTCTGTACTAATCCAAACTAACCTTCCTGATCTTCTCTAAAAACTTGTATCAGCAGGTATCAATAGTTAATGGTGGGAACAACTGAGTGCCTCATCGCTGAACACTTCGGCAGGCGGACGAATCGGCAAGTGAAACAAAATGGCGACCGAGGTTTGGAGGTTTCAGGTGACGTACCTCCACGTTGATGTGGATCCCCTGGCATTTTCCGGTTCCCGGTAGTGAGACGGATAACGTTTACACAGTGAAATAGCAGCAGCAGGCATATCGAGTGAATGAGTGCCGTCTACATCATAGTCCATGTGTACATACCATTGTTTTAGACCGCTCGTACATTTGCGAATCGCTCGTGGGAAAGATAAGCGAAATTCTTGCCTCCGTTAATCTTCTCTGTTATATTCGTCTTTTAACCAGTTTTCCACTACCTGGTACTGTTCCTTTGTTCCCTTCTGATCTACTGAATGAACATGCAGAACCAACCAATATCACATGTTCCAGTTCACGACCACACGCACTAGTGGCCACCCATAAAATATATATCCAGGCAATGTTTTCCGGGGTTCATCGCGGTGCCACTTTTTGAGAGCGGGCTCAGACGGTACGGTTTTGCAATTCGGCTGTACTTCTTTCGTATGTTCTCGTTTTGTTTTTCATAGCGGTACCGGTTTTGGCGGTTCCCAGCATATCGGAAATGTGGCGGTTCCTTTTCCAGCGGTAATACAATGCGGCGGTTATCGTTTTTTTGTTTCTTGGCGGTACCGATTTCAGTGGTTCAGGTGCACAAATATGGCGGTGCCTTTTCGGCGGTAATGAAATACGTCGGGTTTTGTTTCGGTGGTTCGCTTTTTGAATTCTTGGCGATACCAACTTTGGCGGTCGCCGTATATCACGAATCTGGCGAGAAACACGGTGCCGACATTGATAGTGTGAAACAGTCCGTGCGGTGGAAGATTGGAGGTGGAAATAGTCCGTGCGGTGCCGGTTTTACGGAGTGAGAACACCCCAAGTGCCGCCTAGATTGAGACTGATAATGATGAACATGAGGCCAAAATCGATAATCTAACAATGGCTATAAATACACACACCATTCCTGGATATACTGACACAGCAGGGAACAGCTCTCAGACTCGCAGAAGGGGCCACGCTCGTGAGATCTAAGAGGTCGGCTCACCTGTTTCTTCTCATAGTTCCAGAAGTGTCCTCGTGCAGTCGGGATCAGGTCACGCAGGACGCAAATCGTTGCGAAGCAGGCAGCCAGTTCGAACAATCAACGAAGCACAACAGACACGATAACGGATACGACGGGCAAGGCAGTGCTCAAAGTGCTGGGTGTCGATTGGGCTAGTATCGCATGTTATTCGGCTGCGACTCTTGTGGGTTTACTTGGTTGTGTTTACATAACACCGGGTAGTCATGAAATCTCACTACTGGCTCTGTACCCGAAGACGAAGGCGTTACTGCAGCGGAGATCCTCTCTGCCCTTACACGATGCGCCCAAAAGAAATTAGAAAAAGCCTACACTTTGCCCGGACAAAAAGACCCGACGCCGGACACTGATCACAATAGTTGTTTCTCGCCGTATATTTTCCTTCATAGCGCAGGTCACGACTGTCATACCCCTTTCTTTCTTCCACCCTGAGTCACACGCCCCCTGCCCGAGCACCCCGGTATTTCCAAGCGATAGTGTGTGCGCTATTCTATTTTTCCTCGGTTTCCCAACCCTTCATCACCTTCCCCAAGACGGCGCACGTCAACGTCGATCCCAGGCGGGTCTTACGGCGTTTTTTTTTCAGTCGTCCGTTCCCTATTGTTGTGACACCCCCTCGGCCCGGGGTATGGTAGTGTCGGTGCCCAGTGAGCATCACGATATTGGACTTGTGCATCGCGTGCGCCTTTCATCTCCGAACCTCGCCGTCGGCCAAATGTTGCAGCGCCCTACCTTGCTTAGGTGTTCCTCTTGGACGGTGTTGATAAGAGCAGCGGCCATGATCAAAGTCCTCCCCCCTCCCGTCTTTCGCCGTTTGCCCGATGTTGTAGTGCCTCTTCTTCTAGCGGTGAAAAACTTAGACAAGAAAGAAAAGCGGTGGTCCCGACCCTCGTACGTTTTCACGACTTCCAGCTAAGAGCACCGCATCTGTACAATACGCTCGGAGCATGTACTCACCCTCAAAAAAAAATTTGGTACCTGTCTCACCTGCATCTGAAGTAGAGGGCCCATATCGAAGGTTTCGGTCTGCACCTTGTCGAATACTCTCCACGTAAACGTTAACCCTTCCGACCAGACACAACTGGCATCGTAAGCTACCACCGTCCTACCGCACGACTTCACCATGATATATTACAGCATGATATTCTGGCAGTCTTCGATTGTGGAGCTACCCGTGACCACACTGCTCGTGCATTGCAGTGAATGTTCATGTTACCCCTCTATATATCGGCGCGCTTGAATATGTCTAAGCGGTTGTAACGGTCAACCGACTGATGTTCAAACAAACTTCCGTGCTCGACTATGCCGATATTGCAACAGTCCACGTATCTTTGCCAGACGTTTCAACTTGCGCAGTGGACAGTGTCGATGTTGTCTTCATTCACTCGACCTCGCCAGACGTTTCTCACTCTGCCTTCAAGTTTTTTTTTCACATAAGGTGTCCATCTTCATCTCTGAGGCGCTTGTCCGGATGTCTTCAGTCTCTTTCTTCGCGGATATCACGTTCTGATAAATCGTTTGCTTTCCTTTCGGCGATGATTATAACCTTTCCTGCATAGCGATGAGGTATTCCCCGCGAATGTGGAAGTGGTCTCGTATATATCTGGTGTGGGTTTCCCACGGACTAAACGTAGAGTTTGATTATTAATCCACTATATATCTTGGCCTTCTCTTATAGTATAAAGTCAAGTCTAATATACTTCGCGTGCTTCAACTTACTCGCACTAGCGATGTGAACGAGGAATTGGATGTTGGTTTATCACGGACAGTAAGGAAATCATGATCGGTCTTATTCGTACGTTAGCCTCCTTTTATCATGGAGAGTTCTTTTTCGACTAGTGTATACTTTGCGTGTTCAACAAAACTGGCTGTACCCAAGGTTAGTATCTGAGTCCGAGCGAGTATGTCGTTTAAAGGTGCTGACGTCTTCATCTGTCCCCAGCACAAATCCTTTCCACCGGTGCGATTCTTTGATGATAGTGTCAAGCGTCAGTAGTAAAACGGCCTCAGCCCACTACGTTGTTTACTCCTACACTTTCCAGACCGGGTTTAGTAAAATTATTTGCAAAATTGGGCCCCCCCGGCACGGGAAATGTCTTCACTCGTATTCCCGTCACACCTCGATTTTTCTCTTGGACATTCAGCCAATATACTTGCAGCGACCGAAGGGAAGTTATTATGTCAGGTTGGGCGTATCAAACAAAATCTCGTAACATTCCATTTTGGTCTCGGATGTCACCAAAGTCTGGCTTGCTTATTAAGATTATATAACTGAGCTACTCACTCAGCTGCTGACCGCGAAGCAAGCTGTTTGACCTCCATGAACGATTTGTCCACCCGTACGTGTAGTAACTACTCGCACAAGGAGTTTTCTCTCCGTCTGGGTATTTTACTTAGTCGCACCTAGTATACGCTTTCTTGTCTACCTCCTGTGCGCCTGACGTCGAGCATTTATTAACAGAATATGGGTGGACGATCCCCAAGCCTACAGTTGTTGGTGTATGAGAAAAATATATTATTGAACACCGATGGCATCCCACCGATATTAGGTTCGGGACCCTGGTCAGTAACTATATACCAGGTATGTTGGTCCTTATGGTGCTTTACACCTCTTGTAGCATGGGTCTGGTGTCAACTTGCCTTCTATTGTTCTTGTTAATGTGCCATTGTTGGGGTCAAAGTTTAAGTTATCTGGATCAAAGAGCTGCTCACAAAATGTTTCTCGGCATGCGGTGTCATGCAAGTGAGCGTTTCGACATAAATTCCTCTCTGATCAGGTGGACCATCAGATTCTCGGACCCGGACAATGAAAACAGGGGTGCGTGGTACGCTCAACACTTGAACGTTGGCGTTCGCAAGATCACACACTGTGAGGCTTATATTTTTGCCATTCCCGGAACCTCTGGTTAAGGCGTTGGGCACGTTTGACCTTTAGAACTGTACTCCTATTGCGGGAATGAAACTCCTGGAATAAGTGTCAACTTGATGCAAACATACAGGAGTACATAGTACCTAAATATCACGATTCCCAGCCGACATTGGGAACCGTGGCAGGTACAAAAACAGCGAGAAAAATGGTCGACTTGTGTGCAGTATACGATTCAGCATCCCAGCATCATTTCGATGTTCAGGCCTACGCCATCGAAATATCCCAAGTATCAATACAAAATTGGAATTCCAAAGATCCTCACCGAAACTGTTTAAAACACGCTTTTTATTGCACCTTTAGGAAAAGTAGAAGTTCCAAACATTTGGGAAAGCCAACAAAAACAAATTTAGCGCCGATATTGGGCCAAGATAGAATTGAGAAAAACTCGGGCGGATGTTTGGTTCGAAGCGGCGAGCTTCCGAGTCCTCGACAAAGAACGATCGACCGAAACAATCACTACGTCATGCATTCTGAACGGAGTGCGCTCGTTAAAGGCTCGGATACACCCGAGGGTCACCATTGCCGGTGCCATGTGGCGGGAGTCGACCAGGCATATGGGAACAAAACAATCGGCCGCTGGTGTGCACAAACCGGAAGACAAAAATTCTCCATCTGTCTCTCATGGCAAAATATAGGGCTTTTGACAGGTTTGAGAGGATACCGTAAGACGCTGCCGGCAGGCTCTCGCCCCCTAGACTACGGATCCACCTGGTATCGTCAAGAACGTCATCTATTCTCGCTGGCCTTGCCGGACACCGGGCGGGTTGCCCGTGGGCTGAATTTTTGTGGAGATCGGGCGTCGATCGTCGCACGAGCTGATTTTTATCAGCGTGTTGAAAATTGGCAACCACAAGACACAAATTGCGCCGCCAGCAGCTTACGGCCGTTTAAAAAATAACAGAGTCGAAATTTTTTCTTCTCTTTTTTCCCACAGCGGCGGTGCGAGGAAATTTTCCGCTGCTCTTTGATATCAATATTTTTGTGGGAAAGCTTTTTGACTTCTTGTTTTTATTGGCATAGGTCTCACACAGACCACAGATATTTCGTTGTTTTTCCTCTTTCTTTTTTGTTTGCTTTTTCAGGGGTACGTACAACGTACAACATAACTTTGATACATTTATGGGGTCATTTGGCTGCCCGTGATACCTTTAGGTGTCAATTAGCTAGGAAGTACCCTTTCCCTTGTGCACTCGTACTGCATACCAGGTACGTATTCGTTTGTTTTCTCCCACAGAGGTTCCTTTTTTTTATGCCTTTGTTTGTGTACGGCCTGTATTGTGACCAAAAGTAGAATTTCTGGGATTTGAGTCTGATGATATTATTCGAAATATGCGGAGCACCCCACACTTGCAGTCTTACAGACGTGCGTCATTGGTATGCTGGATAAATTCGTTGTCGCACAAACTCAAATTGACATAACACTTACATACATTATGCGGCCCAACACAGATAGTTATAGGTCGGAGTGTGTTCTTGAAGCCGAACCGATCTTCAAACCACTCGACGCCCACAAGCCATGTAGTGTTCCTTGGTATGCGTCGGGTGAATGATAATTATGTTGAACCTCAGTTCAGCCATTCAACTCCGACTTCGTCGTTGTTTACCGGGTATGTACGTTACAGATATATCATTGATTCACCACCCATTTCTTGTTGTTGCCCTCTTTTTATCTGTTTCTCGTTTTTTCACTTGTGTTTTTGAACAATATATTTTACTTTCCAGCCTAACTCGAAGGACGTTTTTCCCCTCAGCAACAGATGCCGTCCGTTCTTTCCGCCGGTACATGCCTATAGCTTTTGTCGCGTGTAGGGTTCAGCATTCTTGCTGTTCGTCGATCTTCATCGAAAGTAGCTAACTCACGCTCTCGCCCATTCGGCTAATCACTTTTTTATGCAAGAAGTCCCTACGAGCATGCTACAGGCGAAGCTCGATCCCACGAATCTGATCTTGATAGACACTCGAACCACCTACCCACCCACAGAGAACTTGCGTATAACAGCCCTAACTCAGATCCATGGTCTCGTACCAGGCTGTTTATTTCCAAACACGCTACAGTCTATGCCCTCGGTTTAGACCGCGAGAATAATGAAGTCCTTGTTCGCGCATGATACCCTCGTTAGGTGGTCTCAGCAGTTGTTCCCTTGCCTTTTTTATTTTCAAACCTGCGAGGTTCACCTCCTCACCCATCATGACGTTGAAGCTCAAGGGTCCAGCCCATGTCCCTGGTGTTACATCGGTTGGTTCAGCATGTTACGGCATGTACTGCGCGACTTCTCTTGCGTTGGAGTGTGACCTTTCAACTCAATCTGTGCGACGCAGCCTTCCTTCCAACCCCAAATTGTTTCCCATCGAGGTATAATCTACGGCAAATATCCCAGGCGCCACACCATTAATAGAGGATCGAGAAAAAACAATCTCACGGTTGTGATGCACCGCTAAATACGTATTGGCCTGATGCTAATCAGGCTGGGCTGCATCGTATATATATCATACAGGCCGAACCCCCCGGACGCAGCAAGCCACACAGCCCTCTCTTGCGTGCAAGCTCACCATCACGTCCAGCTAAATTCCCCACCACGTCTGACCCGTCCCCCACAAGGGTGTACGTACCTGTGCTTTATCTGCCCCGGTTTCCTTTTTAATTTCCTATGTTTGCGTTTAGTCCTCGAAGTGTTGTATCGGGTCCTCGAACACAGCGCTCGGTTGGTATGCAACACAGTTGAATGTGGGACCGGATACATCAAAGAGGTTCGAACCTAAATTGTACTCTCCATTAGGTGTGCATACCGTCGTTTTTCAGTGTCGATATCTTGCTACAAATAAATGCACAAAAGTTGCAAGACGATTGGTCTGTTCGCTGTGGTCTGATCATGGCAACAAGAACACTCGTTACCGAAATGTACGTGGTTTTGTTGAAAACTCCAATGTTTGCCAACCTACACGGTGCGTCGAGGGGTTCATCGTTTTATTTAGTAACATGCACGCCAAAAAAACAGCGTCACGCTCAACATTGCTGGTTGCCGGTATCACATAACCTAGGCAAACGGTACACGAGAAAATATGCGTGAAGAATTTAGAACCGCGACTCTGCTTGGTATCGACATCCATCGTCTGCATTTGGTTTTGAAAACAATATATGGTCTATCACATGCAGTCATCTAAAAACGAGCGATCCGATGAGCACGAGCAAATAGCATGGCTGCTTGCATTGATCAGACACATATCATCAAAGCTGTACGAAATCGTACGAAACAAAAAGGCGGAGCACCTTGGGCAGAGTGCGTAGATAACAGCATCATACTAGGCAGGCGACAACAAAGCCATGTTTTTTTTTTAGTTATCACTCTCACTTTCCAGCCTAGGTCGGAGGTTTTACCCTCGACGACCTTCTGGATGAGTCGTGGACACAGGCGGCTACCCTTCTCCCCTCCCGGCACGTGCCTTTTTTTTTTATTGCGCATAGGGTTGAGCGTTCCCACTGCTCTTCGTGGTTCATCGAATGTAGCTAACTCACGCTCTCGCGCTTTCCGCTCATCAATTTGTTTTTTGCAAGAATAAGCCCCTGAGCATGCACTCAGTGAGACTCGAACCCACGAAATTGATTTCGATAGGCGCGCAGACTCCACCGGGGTCGTGGACACATTTTCAAGGTATCTCTTGAGGATCCGATACAAGGTTTTGCACGATCGAACGTGGGATGATACAAGAGCACGAGTATAGATTTTCACAATGTTTCGAACACATCGATTACCTGCCAGACACTCCGATCTCCTGCACTGCACTTCGGCTAGCCTGAGTTCAACACGATACAGCAGGATACAGCTTTCAGACCCTCAAAATGATGCGCTGCTGCTAAATCCCCGAGGCCGGCTCACCTGTTGTTGGAGAGTTCGAGCAGTGCTCTAAGAGTAGTACAGTAGTGATTGAGTCACCCAGAGCGTGAATCGATGCAAGGCGGTAGTGCCAAGCTTCCAGACAGAATTATAAAAGAAGCGCGTTAGACACGATGACGGGCAAGACGGGCAAAGCAGGACCCAAAGGGCTAAGGGCTAATCAGGCACGGGTATCACAGATCACTTGGCGTTGACATTCTTTGGATCACCTATCGGTGCAGGCTAAACACCGGGTGGTCCCGCAACCTCATTGCTGGCTTTATACCCGAGACCGATACACCGGGGATCCTCCTTGTCCCCAAAAGATCCATGCAGAGGAGCTGACCAAAACTTGCTGTCTGCCTATCAAATGGACGCGATGCCTGAAACTGATCAGGACGGTTAGTTTCGTGCCATATGATCGTCCTCATAGCGCTGGTCACGGCAATTGCTACGCTTTGAACCCCTTCCCCTGGCGCTACTCGCTGTGGCAAACCGATAAGTTGAGGTAAAAGGCTATTGTTGAAACACAACCGGTAATCCTTTGGGGATGTCGATGGCTAAAGATTGACACAATTGTGTGTATCGAAACCCATTGTGATTTTACGCGCGGGTTTGTGCCGCCGTCGACGCCAACTGGCATTGTTTCTTTCTAAGGGACACACGTCTGTTGATGCTGGCGAGGTCACGGTCCTTCTTGGTGAATCTCTTCGTGTTTCTTACCTAACGGAGACTTCAAATTGTGTACAGGTTTAGCGTGCGACCGCAAGGGACCAGTCACGTCGTAGACTTCCTTCTGAACCACGTGTCCTCATGCATGCCCGATCTACGGAGACGTCAATACCACGTCGGGTGGTTTTCTACGCGTAGAACGAGGTATGTGTATGCCTGTCCCATCATGCGGGTGTGTTTTGCACCCCCTAAAAGCTACAACACGTGATGCCATCACAGCAGTTTGTTGTTGTTGTTTTTTTTTGTTCTCATCCCATTCATTATCTTCGCCCTTCTTCTCTCTCTCCCTCTCCAGTCGTAACTCAGATCCGGGGTCACTAAG
>JBBMHQ010073353.1:0-12647 GCA_037834295.1 Postelsia palmaeformis
CAGGTACACGAACTGCATCGTCTGCCTATATCTCTGCCCCGCTGCTTCGATGACGAGCGGTGAGGTCCGGGGTGCCTAATTCGGTGTCTGCAGTAGCATGGTCTCTACGTCGTAAATCTATACGATCCATGTTCAAGTATGTACTTATGTATAGTAGGCGCCCGCAGTTGAGAAGAATAATATGTTGCTAAGAAAAACAGGCTCAGATCGGCACGAGCAATCAGAAAGTTGTGTTGAGAAACATACGTCAACGGTGGGACCAACTCTGAATCCTACCAGGTACGCCGTAGAGTTAGATCAAGGCAGCAAAAAAATAAGACGTCAGGCATGGACGCCCAAGTGACGTTTCTCAACACCGGGCGCCCACTCCAGCAGTTGTATGATACACACATCGGGGAGAAACTTGCCGTGTACCGTATACCTGGTGACACGCAATTTAATCATACCCACCCCCTCGGACGATCTTCCAAGCTGGGTTTTTCGACAACGGGGAGGGCGTCCTGAATATGACGAGTAATGCGTCAATGCAACCATTTCGAAGAAATATTTTCAAAGACACCATTTTCGTTTTAGGGGCAAGCCGGTCTGAGATTCGAGCCAGGTGGCGTGTTATCCTGCGTGTTCCAGTACGTACGGTATACCAGGTAGCTGCGAGGACGAAACTACTTGACTTGAGATGAATACTTCAATCTGGAACGTATGGTATAAAAGATGTACAAGTACAAGTATCGAGAGCTACGAATGCTATTATTATTGATTTTATATTAATGAGCTACACATATTAAAGATGCATCTGGTGTTGCGATCTTGTCGCATAATCCTGTATCAGGATCTTGCACCTGGTGTACTTGTGGCCATGTTTCATCGTTCCTCGCCAAGACGCTCTATTAATAGTAATACCAGCTTCCAGCATGTTCTCGCAAACATTCGGCTGTCTATTATCACTACAACAGGCACGTCAGTTTTTGCACCTCAGTACAGCGGATATACCGTTGCTCCCGCACATTCGATATCTTCGTGAAAGGGCGTGAATTTTTTACCGGCATATAGCGTCCAGTCCCTGTGGTACAGCAGTGTGATTCGATAAGCAAGCGAGGGTTGCCGTAGACTTACGAACGGCATGCCTATGCCGGTATCATGTCTGTCATAATGTGGATGTTCATCACATTGAAGCGTTTTTTTCTCCCCGTCACCCAGCATAACCGTGCCGATTCTTTAATTCTAGAAAAGTGTAAGCTCTGTGGTCACAAAACGACGCCACAGAGACAATGTTGGTACATTGTTAAGCAAGCTAGCAGACAATGCAATGAATGACAAGTACGAATGCACATCCTATGAAAGAGACAAAACCAACGAAGAAAAAAATACTTCGAAAGAAACACGAAAAAAGTGTCGTGCCCCCCCGTAGAGATGTGGCAAACAATACAGCACGAGGGGAAGGAACAATACCACTACGTAGAAACCGAATAGTACTCGTGTATGTGATGCTTCTGTTGGAACTGTCGTTCTTGTCGTCATTTTGAACTACAGTCCCGTTTTGGGGATAAATTACTTGGAATTTGAGTGCTTTATCCCAAAATGGGACTGCTGTGGCCTTCAGGTTAACCCGTCACTCCATAATATGTGCTGACTATGGTATGTGTTAACGCGCACCACCCCTGCTTCCAGATCGTTGAGTGCCAGTGCCTCGATCGAAAAAAATTCCCCCCTCCCACCCTCCCGCCAATGCTCTCCCGCCCCGCGTTGCGGATTATCTTCTTGTTCTTTATGGTGATGAACGTTTACGTGGTCATTTTTTCGTTCCGGCTGTTGTTGACGTTCTCGTTCCGCGGGCGTGCAGACGACGGTGCACCGCAACCTGCCGTACCCGGACGTGTTCAAGCATGAGGTGAAGCACAAGGAGGGAGAGGTGACGGCCAATAACACTTTCTGCGTCTCGACGGGGCAGTTCACCGGCCGCTCTCCCAAGGACAAGTACTTCGTCAAGCAGGTGAGATATTATACATTTTTTTGTTTTTTGAACGGTTAAGCTCTAAATCACGCAACAGACGGACGGACCGACGGATGGATGGATGTATGGACATCAAATCGCGTTGCAGTGGTTTACACCTCAGGACAGGCCAGAAATACCGCGCTTGTCCCCGCACCCCTCGTATCCCCGCTTAAGAGCGCGATCTGTTGAATCAATTCGGGAAAATAGCACACTCTCTCTGAGGTCGGGGCATGTTTCTGTTCGAAGAGCGCGAAAGCTCTCGGAGCGGAAAAGTTCGGACGAAACCTGGTCATTCATTGCGTATTCAAGTGGAAGTTCGTTTCAAGCGCAAAAATACCGCTCTTGCGTTCGCACCCCTCGTATCCCCGTTTAAGAGCGATCGATTGCCATCTCGCGAAAATATCAAACTCTCTCTTGAACCTTTCAGAACTGCTTTTTCGTTATTATCCTCCGGCGGACTGGTAAAAATAAAGCTTGAGCTCACCACACTTCCACGTTCCAAATCCGTGTCGTGTGTCAATTGAACCCATAGCTACTGCGGTCCCGCTTTTGGGATAAGCCACTCAAAATCCTGAGTGGTTTGTCTCCAAAACGAGACTGACTGCAGCTCCAAAAAGGGTCCAGTCGGGACATATTTCTGCTCGAAGAGAGCGCGAAAGCTCTCGAAGCGGGAAATGCCGAGCCAAACCTGTTTTTTCATTGCATATTCCCCCCCACTTGTTGTACCTTTTTGCGAAATTTCCGCGTCTCCGCAGCAAGTATCGCTTGATAGCGGAAGGTGCCTACCGCAGTGCATGGAGTTGACGTGCGTTAGATAGCAGGAGCGATAGCGGTGAACCTAAGGCCCCGTTCGTTCACACGCCAGCATCAGATTTCGTACCGCTTCGATCTTGGTCTTGCATGTGTGGTGGCAGGCTCCCCCCAGTAGAACGATATACGTAGTACATGAAATAGAGAGCCAGAGACGTAGGACGACTACAAAAAGGGTAGAAGACGAAAACCCTACGAGCACAGCAGTACTGCTGTACCTCTGTCCCAGGGTAACGCAATCTGCTGTACAAGCAAAATTGATGTTGTATCACACGCACGATGATCTACGGCTGTCCTGCGCAAATGGCATATTTAGAAACACAATCCGATCGATTGAACTGCCGTTAACTCGTTCCTAATATAGAATCGTATGTAGCCCACCAAGACATGTGCGAACGTGTCCTGCAACTTTGAGGCGGAGTGTTGTGCTCGGGCTCGCATTGCCCACCCGCTGCGCAGGGCATGGTTTAAACCGCCTTGATCAAGCGATTGCCTCTCCATGTGTATAATATCGGGGTGTTCTCACTGTTGCGGAGGCGTTACACACCTAAGCTAAGAGCAAATGGACGAGAACAAGCTAAACCGCTCTCACCTGTGAAATTTCCGTGCCAAGCCTAAAAATCCGCTCTCAACTCCGCAATATCTTAAGCCGGGAGCTCTTAAATCGGGTACTCCACTGTATTTGGGAGAACGAATACTGGTCTAATACTGGTACAACAACAGCAGTATTCCAGTATCATGTATCATACTAATTGATGGGTGTTGCGCTACGAGGGTTGCGCTGGCACCACGTTCGTGTCGGAATTGCGGTTTGCCGTTTAACCCTACGGCGGGTTGCTTTTGCTTGCAGCAACTTGAGCTAGTTTCGTGCGCCGCAACTTTTCCGGCGCCATCTTACCTTTTGATGCTCTCCCGAGGTTTGGGAGGCGTCTACACACCCGGTGGCCAAGTGGGTTTCAAAAACATAACTCACGCATTGCCTTTTCGAGGCTCGGGACGCTAAATGCACCTATTGTAGTCAAGTGATTTCGGGCGCATACTCATGCGTAACGCCTTTCTTTTCGGTGTCCGGGAGGCGCCTATGTAAACGCACTTTTTCCAACTATTTTCGGGTATTTATTAACGCAATATTAATATTGGTACCTGGATGTGGTGTTGCGAGCTGATACTACTGCACGTATAGGTGAGCCGAAAATGGTACGTGATGTGTGTATGTCGCGCGATTTACGCGGGAGCTGTTGATTACTGCCACGTTATGTGTCAGGTATCATTGTGTATTTTACGTAGAGAGTATTATATGTTGTATTGATTGTGCTGCTGCTGTTATTAATAATGGTACCACGACAGCAGTACCGAGTGGTACACGGTATAAGGTTGCCCTCCGGGACGTGCCTATTAATAGGGGAGTGGCGCAAGAGCAATTGAAGAACGATACAGCATACGTATGGTATTGAATGTATCAACCGCATACTGTATATGATACCAGGTACCAATATTACGAAGCTACCAGGATGAAATATCTACAAATTCATGCTGCACAGAAGGACGTGCACAACAGGGACTATTTCTGACTATTTCAGAACTGCGTCTGTATTTTTGGGTACACGTTTTACTTGGAAATAGTGTGGAACTGCTACTATTGGCTGAATCGCTTTTATAGATTTTCTTGGTGGATTCCGCCAAATATTTTATCATATTGGGCAGTCTGTGAACGCATGTCTTTGCTGTGGCGCTTACGGTGAAGAAGGCCCGTCCCGCCCAAAACCGAGCGCTGCCGACAAACAACATATACAAACACTCCACGCGATTCACACGGCACACACCGCATACACGTGTGACACACGGAACACAGCAGTACAATGTAGTCCCAGAATAAACATTTACAGAAATACAAAAGGATGCACCGAAAAAGGGACTGGAACTCTCGACCACACTCGGCTGCCCACGAAAACCGCACTGCAGCAGCAGCAGCAGCGCTGTACCTATTGCAGCAGGCATGTATCGTGCAACAGCAGAGACCCCCAGCTTTTACAGATGGCAGGGTCCGATAACAAAGCAACTATTAATATCAATGCTAGGTACTTCTTTATTGAAAACCACAGCAATACAACGCGGACAAAATACCGCGCGTGCGTGATGTTGCTTCGTGCTCTGCTAGCGGGTGGCAGGCGTGTATAGTGGTATAGCCAGCTGGTTGTAGCACGCGCCGCCTTCACTGCTGTTCATATGCTGTTTGTTGCCTGTGGTGTCTTACAGTAGTTACGTACCAGCATATGTTACCAAAAAAAGCTTGAAGAATAGACATGATCCCTACAAGGATCGAACTCGCGCAATCAAATCCAAAATCGGGCATCGTGAACATTTTACTTTATGAACAAAGAGCCATAGTACCTAGCGTTATTTTTCGCAGCGTGCACAACACAAACGCAATCGCGGGGGGAATAATGGAAAACCCGCTAACGGTCATCATGCAAGTAAGAGTATCGACCGCTCGGTTGAATTCACAACACATGCACAGCAGCTCAGCAGAAAAGAGAGAAGTGATGATGACAGATGACGAACCGCAGCCTCCGATGAAGCAACTACAGTAGCCATAGCAGTACACCACGGACCTGCGACACGCGCGTGGTGTGGCCTGCTTGTCTCAGACATTCCAGGTGTATCATACACGCCTCGCAAATCTCGAGTTTGCCTCCCAAAACACATGTGTACGAAAGGTTGTGTATTACAGCCCCGAACAATTTGAAGTAGATTGTGAAATAGCCCTGACAGAAGTGGTACCTGCTGCTTTTTTGGATATAATTCGTTGGCGCTGCTGCGCCTTGCCTGCCCCTGCTGGGCCTTTTGAGCAAAGCGTCTGATACGGAATACCATGGACAGGAATCCCCACCCCTCATGATGTCCAGAATGTCACATTGCTCTCGACGTGTCCAATTGCCTGAAAACATTATTATTTGTTTTGGCATTGTACTACAGAGCACACCCTGGACAATGGGTAGTGGCCACTGCAATAACAATATAATATGGCGCAATGGACGTGTCTACTGCCGTCGGTAATGTCCTATCGATCTACTACTTCCCCAGTCTATTGTCGCCAGTAGTGGCTGTCGATTGACCTACTTCCCAATACATTGTCGTCGGTAGTAGCTATCGATTGACTGCGTATATCCCCTGTCTTTTGTCACCGGCAGTGGCTCTCGACTCTGTGTGTTTCACAATATGTTGTGGCAGGCGATCTCTATCGATGGATCACATCCCAATATATTGTCCCCGACGATGGGCATCGATGGAGACCCCCCACAATCTATCGTGGCAGGAAAAATATCTATCGATTGTTACCGTCATCAAATCTGTTGTCACCGACAATGTCCGTCAATGGGCAGGCTCACCATCTACTACTGTTCGTAGTCGGCAATGTACATTGATCGACACACACGTACAACGTACCTGAGCACAGCAAGGTATCTATACTGTTTGATAAGGCCTTAGCCCGATGGGCTCAAGGTAAAAGGTTAACCGATCGCCCACCCAATCTAAGCCTTCTTGAAACACTCGCCTCCCCTTGCACGGACGAATATACGGGTCGGCGCGGGACACCAACACGCGGTTTCAATTTTTGGGGATCCAAAAAGTATTTTTTCAGATTCTTGACAGGAGGAAATTCAGTTCCTATGAAATTCGATTTCATGGTGGACGCGAGATTCGAACTCACGACCAACGACCGATGTCCTGCCGATGACGCCATTTATGCAGGTCTTGGTCCGTTGGGCTAAGAGGTAAAAGGTTGACCAATCTAAGCCTGATAACATAATGAAATATGTATCAATAGACAAATCTATATACCTGTCCTGAGAACAATAGCCTGTTGTATATGTTGCTCTGAACATATTGATCAAATAAATACTTATTGATAGACACTTTCAGCTTCCTGTTGCAGGGGGCAATAGGTATCGATATGTGATACACCGACCTATTGACAGACCAAATAGGCAGGGTGTATTAACGAAGCAAATCAACTATTTTTCGTGACGGGCACCTGTGGTCAATTTCAATCTTGAGCGTCGGCACAGGCCGACCCCGACCCCAGCCCTATACAGCGCTATAACACACTTCGTAAGGACAACACGTTGGGGGGGTTGAGGTCACCAGGAGCGGTCGCGCGGCTCCGCAGTGTTTTTAGATAGCCTCCCTTGAAAAACAAAACAGGTGGCTTTACGGTCAGCCTCGACTATTCAGACATACGTCTGTCAAGAAAATCGTTCCATCCCCGTCCTGCATCTCGGGTGAGTCCTGCTCAGTACTTGTGATACCTGTGTCTAAAACTCTTCGTGCCTTTTTCGCGACTACGAGCCCATCATTATCATCATTATCATCATTATCATCATTATTATCATTATCATTATCATTATTATTACTACAGCGGTGCTGATACTACGGCAGTGTCACATTCAGCTCATCATGTGATATCAACAACCCTCTCGTGATCCATTATAGCAGCAGCAGCAGTTGGCGTTATCTATATCCAGATTATTCTGCTCACCCAAGACATCCAGCACACCTTTGATAGGGCTCCTATATTTATGTAGTTATAAAGTTGAAAACATAAACGACAGCTGTGAGATGGAGGATTTCGTCGAAGCTGATATTCGGAAGCTGTGTGTGTGATGCTTCGATCGCGCGTGCTACGGGGTGTACATGGCCCCATGCCCGGGTATACAAGCCCTTGTATGACGAAGGACAAAATCTGAAGCTGCAGAACTCAAGGAGTGGGCGTGTCTTTATCATATGTACGTGTTCTTCTTTCTCCCCCTGCGCATGTATGAACAGCAGCAATATTTCAGACCAAGGTGCTGCTGCTGTGCCTGCCTGGTACATGTACGTGTTTCTGCTGTGTTCCATAGGTCTCAAACTCATGTACGAAACTGGAGAAAAAAATGCGTTGCATAACGACGGGAGAGTATTGAATGGACTTCGAAATATTACCAGTACACTGATGCATGCTTGTCTTGTGAGCAAAAAAAAAAACTCAATAACCAATCAAGCGAACACCAAAAACGCAGAAAAATGAGAAAATTATATGTACTGGGGACACACTCCTTGGAAGGAGAAGTTGGATCCGTCATACTGGTACAGAGCAGTTCGGTTCGGTTCCCAAGAGCGATGAAACTGCACCACTCGCTGGAGGGAGTGCGTCGACCCTGACCGTCACCGATTATTCACGAACATGTGTTCGCCTCATACACGTACCACTCTGTCCCTAAACGTGATACAGTGGCCGTTTGCATGTAATTATTCAATCAAATGATTATTATTTTGAGACAAAGACAGACTAGGACATAGTGCACTGATACTGGTATACCAGGGTACTAATTATTGCATGCATACTTCAAGTACATATTTTATAGGTATGAATGTTTTTCTTTATTTTTTTAATCTGTTTCCATGATCCACGAGCACGCACCTGTTTTCGGGTATTATTTTCCCCTCCCTTTCTTTGTTTCGTTTTGTTTTGTTTCGTTTCGTTTTGACGGTATTAACCCCTTCAGAGCTGCAGTCCCGTTTTGGAGACAAACCATTCACGTTTCAAGTAGTTCGTCCGGTCCTAAAGAGCTAATCGTTCGACGAGAAGCGTACCTACCAAATGCCGTGACAAGAGTGGAGCGTTTCATAACAAGCTACTTTTACGGGGAACCATAGTAAATAGGACCAAATGTTGTGATTAATAAGTGAAGATAGCGAAATATGTAGGGTTTTGTGTTCACCGTGAGTCCTTTATTATGATCCCCTGTGACACTAATGCTGCCACCGCCGAAGCCTAAATCTTTCGTGTCTCTCTACCTTACCTTTCTCGGTGGTCGGTCGCTGCTCAGGCGCCGTCGGATAAGAACCTTGACTGGGGCAAAGTCAACGTCGGCGTCGCCCCGGACGTGTTCAAGAACATCTACAAGAAGGCAGTCAAGCACTACAATGACAACGTAGAAAAAATGTGAGTCTACCGTAGCACTGCTGTAATAATACCAGGTATGCTTCTTGTGTAGAAGGTAAAAAAGAAAACTGCGAGATGGAAAAAAAAGTCGTCGAATCTCATCTTTGGAGGGTTGCTTACCCCTTCTGGAAAGTAGTTGATGCACACTTCTGTGTACGAGGCACAATACAGCTGACCCTCATCCTCGCCGTAAGATGATGACAGCAACAACCCCACCCCTCACCCCAAGCCCGATCAGACCAATTACAGTACCGGCGGGGGGAGCAGAAGATAAAAAACACCTTCCACCTTCGGCCGCGGTTCGCTTCGAAGCGTGTTGAGTGCTAAAGCTTCTCCTGTGGGTTGAGCTGAAAAAATAGAAAATGACCACAACTTGAAAATAAAGAAAAAAATACATCATCTGAGACGCGCCGCTCGGGCTTGTGTCCGTGCTCTCGTGCCCTGGAGATAAGTTTGTTTTCGCGATCGAAAAATACGCTCTTGGCTGAGAATGGTAGACCACCCGCCGCTGGCGTTTCTTAGTTAACCGGACCTGCACAGGAATAGAGCTCGCTTTTTCGGTTCAGCATTGATCGATTTTAGCGTCGTTACTCCAGTTCGTGTTTGTGTAGCGTTACGCTCCCGTTTTGCACTGTTCCAGCGGCATAGAATAGAGGACAAGTAGTCGCAGAAATTAGAGTGGCGCAGAGGGACATCGAGCGGGAAAAGTTCGCCAGCGCCTGTATCTGTACGGAGGTTTATTCGATTTCTAAAGACACCTGTGTACCAGGTACCAGGTAGTCAGCAAGCGGTGAGGTGGAACGGTTCGTCGAAAGTTAGTGTCTGCGAGAAGCTGCATGTGATACAAGACTTCGATCGCGCGTGCTATACCTGTACAACTTGTTGTGCATCACGTTTTTCCTCGCGAAGGATACACACCCTCGATCGCGCCCGCTACAGCTTGTATCATGTATCCCCTCGTGAAGGATGTAAGCCGGGGACTCCACTGCGGTGTGACTACCGTAGTACCATCGTCCATGTTTAATACTTCGGTGTGACAGTAAAAAAGCAATGCGCTTCTTGTTTCATATGATAGCCCATACCTGGTACCTGGTAAAGGTCTGTACTTATGGGCTATGAGCTCCATATGTATTACTGTCAAAGGTCATGTAAGTCTGTACTGCCAACGCTGAACAATGCAACTGCCTGTTGGGAACCCCCGTGCCTGTTGGGAAATTTCGTGGCGGCCCGGGCTGAAGGTACGTTTTCGACGGATACTGCGGGACGAGCCCGAAGTCGCGCAAGAACGTGCGCATCATCACGGAGCTGGCGTGGCAGCACCACTTCGCGAAGAACATGTTCATCAGGCCCGAAAGCGAGGCGGAAGTGGCCGACTTTGCGCCAGACTTCACCATCATCAACGCCTGCAAGGTGGTCAACGACGACTACAAGGTGATTATAAAAAAATGTGGGGAAAACTCAGCAACAAAAACTCAGCGTTAATCTCAAAACCGAAATGCATGTTATAAGTGAAAATTAGTCATGGAGGAGTACGCGCGTGGGTTTCTCTGTCGCGCGCATGTGGGTTGTCACCGCTGTCGGTTGGCGTGGCAGCAGACGACTGTACGGGCGATGTACAGGCAACCCACTTGTGGTGGGATGTTATCAGGCAACTTCCGTGGTATGGAGGCGGTAGTCAGGTGATCTTGAAATACTGGTCGAGCGATCTCGGGGCACATATAGCGTACCGATATATTATATGTGCAAGGAGCGGTGTGACGCACGCTGATACATACGCCACAGCAAGCATGCCAGGTATGATGTTGCTCTGGTGCGAGCTTCACGTTAGCCTCAGGCTGGTATCTGTATGTGTGTTGGACTCACGTACGGGAGTTCGATGGTATTTAGTGCGTGCTGTTTTCACAAACGCATCGTCAATGTCCAACGTATGTACCGTACCTGGTACTGGTTTGCGTTTTATTCTATTCTGTTGCATGACATGTTATACATACACGGCACTTGCGCTTTCTTGTGTGGTATTTTCGGCGGCCTCTCCAGGAACTCGGACTCAACTCTGAGGTGGCCGTCGTGTTCAACGTTGAGGAGAGGAAGGCGGTCATCACCGGTACCTGGTAAGGAGACGGTGAAAGGGGGGAGCGGGGGGGTGTTCCCATGTCGTGCATGGCCGTAGTCGGGAGGGGAGGGGGTATTCGATAAGAAATAGGTACTCGATCTCATGCATCGCCGTAGTCAGATAACCATAGACCCTCGCATCCCTACAATACCGGGACGGAGCACGTCGGGTTTTCACCGATCAGGCAGACATTGCTTGCACCAAGCGCGAAGCGCCATGAGGTGCTGGGTGAGTTGCAGGAAGGGTGAGCTGCATCCTAACGAAAACCGCTCGTGAGGCGGACTCGCTTATGGATGGCAGCTTCAACGAGTTGATGTCATTTCTAGTGTAGGCATTCCCAGAGACAGCAATGGAAGTACTATGTAACTGCCTCTTGGGTGCCATACCATAAACACTACCAGGTACGTGAGACGATCAATTCCCTTGTGCGGAGTAAAGGTTCTTTACCTCGCACAAATGATCTAACTCGACAACCGGCTTTGGGCGACCGCCAAAATATAAAATAATAAAAACGTTACCCTGGTTGTCTAGCTCACGTAGTGAGCAGCATTTTTGCAGTGTCGTTGCCAACCGACGCCAACCCAACCTATATATAATGAGGGGCCGGGGGAGGGCAGAAAGGCGAAGGGTGGTGGACTGTCGGCCCTTTGTTAAGCAGTCCTCATAGTTTTGTTTCAGGTCGTATACAGCCGTCCTAAGATGTGATTTTCTACCACATTCAAGTTCGAGCAGCAGTTTTAACATACCCAAGCGCACTCTAGTCGTGGCCTTGCTCGACCGACGCTTGCAGGCGTTGTGCTACACACTTTCAAATCAGCGTATCGGGCGCCAAAATAGACCGTTTTAGCCAAAACGTATACGTAGGTCTTGCGTCTCACCTGGACCAGTGTCGTAGGCGTCTGGTCGTTTTCGTAGGCATCTGGCCGCTGCCGCGCTTTCGCGTGTTTGATGCCGTGTGCGCTCTTCGCCCTTGAACATGCGGCGAAACTTCATTCGCAATATATACAGGGGTAAATACGACGGCCCTCAACGGCTGAAAGCACCACAGGAGCGCACGGTTGCTGTTGCGCTTACTACAGCAGTACGTACATTTTTGTGTTTGTTTCGTCTGTTCCCACTCCTTTTTTTGTCTCTCTCTCTCTCGTGCCTGCATCCCTGGTCTCTCGTGGCACCTGATTTTTACGTACCCGAGCCAGCGTGTGCTGCCACAGGGTTAGGCAAGAGGCATGAAGGTCGTTTTTTGTTGTCGGTGACGCGAAGGCGGCCTGGGCTGCCGCCCCAAACTTCCACTCGTCGGACAGGTCGTGGATTTCCTTCTGGATGACATCTACAGCAGTAGACACTTCAGGGCAGATGATCTGTGTGACCTGTGTGATATGTACGATCTAGCTCACGTTGCCGCGTGCGAGCCTTGATATGCATGACCGACGTAGCACATGTGTTGCTGGGTTCGACCTGTACTATGAACATCCTGCGCAACCTCTCACAACAAGAGGCGAGAAATTGATTATCTATCTGGGGACAGATCAGACAGATCGTCGTCTGCCGGTGGTGTGCTACCTTTTCAGTAACCATTGTGTGCCCCGCCGAAAGCGCTGGCTTTTGGCGTGCCCTATCACGCCAAACCTGTTTTTCATCGTTACGACTTTATGGTATGCTGTACCACAGTTGACGACGTGCAAACTTTTCATGCATTTTGGGTGCTCTTGGTATTATGTGAGAACCGTCATCGAGAGCATCCTACC
>JBBMHQ010073375.1:0-10545 GCA_037834295.1 Postelsia palmaeformis
CCCCCTCCTCCCCCCCCCCCGCCGGCCTCTGGTTGATGCGGACTTCCGTGTTGTTCCAGGCGTCGTCCACATTCTCGACCAGCTCTTTCGTCGCCGTCAAGTACCTCGTCGTCTTTACATGGTTCACCAAAATGGGCAAGGGTGAGAGAAAAGCCATCAACATTACAAATATGCCAGAAGGAGACCGGTCTATTTGAGAGCGGTAACCCTTCACAGCTGCATCCACATTTCAAGCGTGGGATCATTTTTGCGGTAGAAGGGATAATCCTTGGCACTGCAGTCTTAAGAGGGTTGAGGCATATTTTGGTTATACTACACTGGCCCTCTGGCTTTATTATACCCGTTATGGCGTAGGGAGGCCGTCAGTCAAGGAAGTAAAACTGCGGTCTCCTCGTACAGTAGCATCTTTTGGCTATACTTACTGTGATACGGCCAAATGTCTGGACTGTAGCCTTTCACGCCAAAAAGCCAGCGCACCCACATGCTTCGCACATTTAGGTGTCTCGAAGCCTCAGTCTTTACGCAGCAGAAACGCGGGTTTCGGAGGCGTTGCCGTAGAAATTTAAGCGGCTAAACGCGACCGCTTGACCTCGGAAAAGCAGCAACACCATAAAACCAAAGGAAAAAACGATGACTAGGTACTTGGGCGTAAGTATTCTAGCTTGCGCCGTGCAGGCGGTCGTCCCCTCTGCCAACACAAAATTGCACGTTTTTCTTGAAAAAACATTTGTGGCGTGACAAATTTACCTCGGCGAGCTTCTTCTCTCGATTTTCAATTCGCGTTTTGATGCGCCTCCACGCCTCCGGTGTGAATGTCTTGGGCCCCTGACGCCAAAACGCCTCTCCATAGCGAACAACCTCGTCCGCCGGTTTGCCGACCTGTACGTGGCGCACGCGGCAGGGAGCGCCAAGACACATCACATCACAAAACAATACAACACAACATAACCCGACTCCACAACACACCGCAACCCAACTTAACAACACACCACAACTCCACACAAAGACACGTCACGATACAATACAAAACAACACGACGCAACTTAGCTCCACACACACAACCCAGCACAGAACACCCCCCGACATTAAGGGTCACGCTTTCACCTGCCAACAAAAAGACGTGTTTATACACGTGCAAAACACGCCTCCGACGACGCGGACGAAAAACATCCATAATCAAACACACCGAGTCTTGGGTCAACCATTAGGTATTATCGCTCTTTTGGCGTGAGGCAAACGATGACATCGTCAGATCAATAAGGCGCACTACCATCTTGTCAGGCCTACACAACACATAACACGCGCGTTACACAATACGTGCGCCACTCACGAAGGGTGCCACAAGCGCAAGTCGGTCCCTCCCATACACGGCCATGCCATCGATGAAGCTGTAAAAATGGGTGCGCGTCCACCCCGGGAAGCCTTGGCCGATCAGCTCCTCTCGCTCCCGCACCTGGTCCGGCGGCAGCAGTAGGCTCGCGATGTCCTCGCAGTCCGCCGGAATTTTACCCCGGTCCTGCACCACCCCCCCCGAATTCGTAGCCAGTCCGTGAAAAAAAAAGGTCCTTTGGAATTGGACGATAGTTGATGCATCGGACAGGTAATCGATTCCTACCGTTCACGGTCTAGGTCTTCGAGGGCAGAGAGATCATCTATTCCTGAAATGTATATGTGTCATCTATAGCAGTAGCGAGTGTTGCCGCCTATTATAAAAGCCGAAAAATCTGCATGACCTAGGACAGGCTTCCTGTGTTGGATCTGTACTATTCAGATGCCTGGTAGATCATACACAACATCTCACGAGGGCAGGTTAGGGGCTGTAGTCTAGATGATCTACAAGTCAACGGTCTGTCCGACGTGGGAACGTGCTGATGTGCACTGCAAACCAAGGGGTGTAGCAGAGAAAGCGCAGTACGTCAAGCGTCACATGTCATACTACACGTTCACCACTGTTTTCCAAGTTAACGAGGCGTGATACTGGCAGGTGGGTCCACCAGCACAAGGAGGGCTAATACATCGATCGACAGCCCCCCCTTCCTGTGCAAGCGAAAGTCCCTACCATGTATTTAATACGAGTATACCGGCCCCTCCCTCCACCCCTTGTGAGAGCCAAAGTCAATTTTCCCACGTACGAGTATGTAATACCTTAAGAGATTTGAACTTGTCCTGCAGCTCGTTCTGAAGCTGCACTATCCGCGGCCGGTCAAACATCTGGTGGTCCTTCATTTGAGGCAGGTCTAGCTCCTTAGGCAGCCTCATCATCGTCTTTTTCGGCTCTGCTCAAAAACCAGTAACATGTCAGGAGAGGAGTCAAGTCAGCGCCAACAGTCGTACGGGTTCCGAGGAGGGCCGGCAATGCTATGAGCCCGAACCGGCAAAAAAAGGACTTGCGGGAGAAGCGCAGGGGGGAGGGGGGGGCAGAGGATGTCACCAGCGCCAGAAGCTAAACACCTACAAAAAGCACAAACGAAACGCGAAACCACGCAACTAAAAAGTCACACAAGATGTCGATTCTGGGCATCACTGAAAAGAAAACACTGACTTTGCAGAAGGGTATTTTCACTGGAGGTAACCCGTGGATTACACAGTACGTACGCATACCAAGGGAAATATGGCGGCTTACATCGTCGGTCACTGCTTTGGTGGCTGGTGAAAGCAGATAAAGCCGAGTAAGACAAATGCACACGTTCGACAGGTGACATAAACTAAGGTAGATCATCTACATCGTCTAGATCCAACCTTGCCGTTATGAGATGGTGAGCAGAATCTGTCAGGTGCAGATCCAACCCAGGAAACATGCCCTGGATCATGCAAATAATACGCCTCCCACGCGGAAACATGGGCTAGATCATACAGACCATACAGATGATGTATCTGGCCTGAAATAACTAGATCATAAAGTAGGAACCGATAATCTGGGTTATGTGCGCAACATATGCAACGACCTGTGCCACGCGGGAGCAGGATGGTACTGCGTGTACTGCTGCGCGTTGACATATTTGACAAAATAGGCGGTTCATATCACCAAAAAAATAACTACTTTGGTCGCAAACCTCTGGGCCCCAAGCAACGGCAAAAGCACCAGTTTTCGGGGAGAGAGTTACTTGGCGCAAGAGTTGGAATACGTATGCAGCTGTGGAAAGGGCGTGATAAAACCGGTCCCTGGTACCGGACCGGAAACGCCGTAGGGCATGAAACTACGGGGGGCCGGGGTTTCCAAGCGAAATCATGGTCTCACCGACGCGTTGGGGGACCGGCGCGTACGCCTTTACCGCGGCCGGCTTCCTCTCCCGCCGGCCGATGTCGATGAACCCCGCACGCATCTGGTCTCTCAACTTCCTGTCGGCGTAGTTGATGCCTTCGAAGTTCTGCTTACAGCAACAAACCGGGTTCAGCGGCAGACAGGGGGGGGGAAACGGATGGCTCCAACCAGAACCGGATTCAAACAATCGTCCATATAAAGTGCAAGATATAAATATACCTTTTTGCCGGCCAGCGGGCGACAATAAGCTGGCTCAACACCCCTTAGCGTTTTGAGGGTAGGCCCATGATATATACCGGGTATCGATAATACTTATTACTATTGCTGGAGACTCACAATAAAAAAGTGGGCCAGTAAATGTGCCGCCCGTCATCCCCGCTTGACGCCGCGTCACAATCTTACTCCACCAGACAATACCAGAACAACTATAGCACAGCAGGAGTTATCGCAGGAGCGATCACTCACGCATGCCTCTAACATGTACGAGAGAGCGCGAAAATGTACGAAGGGGGGGCACATGACACACCGGCCAGACGAGACGAGGAACTCAAGTCCTACTGACGAGCGCCCTCGCAGGCCCACCTTGAGCTTGGTAATGACAGGCTTCGTTACATTACCGGCAAAATACAGCAGCCAAATACTATACACCGCCGGAAGTCTGGAGCTAATACTGTGCATCTACCGGGTACCAGATATACTGCAACAGCGCCTGTGTCTCACGAGAGGCACATCCGTAAGACCGTCGATCTTTTCTGAAGGCGCGCTCAAAGATCGACAACATCATGGGCAAAGGACCGTTGGAAAGCGAAAAGTAACAACGGCATACACCGTTGGACAACAGCAACAACGCCAAAGGACCGTTGGAAAGCAGCAACAACGAGAACAAGAACAATAAAAAGAAAGCCTACGGCGTTACTACAACGCCAACAACCTAAAGTTGGAGTGGCTGCCCATCCCAGAAAGGACCGCCCGAAACTAAACAAAAAAAACGTGCCCGAGCGTTGCAGTGCCCATCCTGCGACGTCCGAAGCGGCGGTTTATACCTGCACGCCCGAACCATCATCGAAGCTGAAGTCAAGCATATCCCCCTTCTCCGCCACATTGAGCTTGGCCTGCATATCCTGTGTCTTCTTTGCCCCCCTTTCCAGAACAGCATCCAGGTCCTGGTCCGACATAACCGTGTCTTTGCACCGAAACACGGCGTCCGCTCCGAACCTGCATGCAGAACCCAGCCCCAAGCACAACACCGCCGCACGCCAGCGAAGCAAACATACATCATTCAGATGTCAGTCAAGGCCATTCAATGGGAGGGGGCCACCTACCGCAGCTGAGGGAAGGAGGGGGCTATTCTACACCATCTGCCGCACCATCGCAAAAAGTCGAGTAATCCAGTCCGACGCCCATATTTCCCAGAACATTTGTGTACACACGCCAAGCAGTATTTGCCAAAAAACAACCAAAGAAACATGAGCCGTCAGATAGAGGATTTCGTCGAAACTGATGTTGGCGCTATACGCCGGGTGGGGGTAGTCCGGCAGAGAAGACGGAGCGTCCGGGTGCAGCAGTATCAAGGGGCGATCCTCCACCATACCGAACAAAGCATCCTCAGACCCTCAGACAGCGCACGACATACAGGAGCAAGTGCTCAAACTGAGGGAAAAACCAGCACGTCCGGATTAAGCCGGGATTACGCCCGTATATCGAATATACACAAATCTACTACATGTACGGTATCATGAGTATATGAGCGGAAAGAGGGGAGAGGCTTGGGTCCGTTTATTTGGGCGGACAGTTGCCAAGCAGATTCGACCCGCGACGTTGAGTAAAAACAAGGAGGGGCACAACATCGACCCGGTTCCATTCAGACCACACGAATACCATTTACAGGAAAGAACCAAACGCTCCCTTTCGTTCCTTCCTGCCCTCCCTCCCCTCCCCCCCCCTCCCTCCCCTCCCACCTGATGGCCGCGAGGAGCTCATCCTTCTCGAGCTTCTTCTCCCCCTGCAGCATACCCCGCTGCACCACCATCGCGTCTAGCTTCAGCTTCTGCTGAGCGCGCTCTACCACCTTCTCCTCGATCGTGTCCTCCGTCACCAACCGGTAAACCTGCCACATAATTACACACCCACAAAAATCCAACCAAGAGGTGGGAGTGTCTGTCGGGATGCCAAATATTGGACGGATGGCATGCCAAATAATAAGCCACGGGGTGGTGCCCTTCGAGACGTCTTGATCAAAAATCGCATACCACTCAGGCCCGAACACAAGGAGCATTTGCATATTGATATTTGATATATACTGTCATTACGTTTAGGGACAGAGTGGCACACAAATACCATGAGGTGTGACCGGCCGTCGAACCGTGATGATCGAAAACCGAAATACCTGACTCGTCCTGACCAGAGCGGGGGAGAAGCGAACGTCTCCCTTCCTTCAAATTCAACCTCGACAGACGCACAAATAGTCTGGCAGCAACAAGGGGCCACAGAGCACGACACAGTCTCACGCAACGATAGCTCTGCACATCCAAATTGTGCCGCGACAGCAGCAGCTAAGCACAAGGCACAACCTTCAGCAGTAGACCGTACGACCCACCAAGAAAACCATGTCGAAGCCTCCAAACGGACCCAAAGACCCCACCGAAAATACAGAGCATACCTTTTGAAAGGTCGTCGGAAAACAGCCCCGTTTATCGGCCGTGCACGTCACCGATCGTGAGGGCAATGCTTGTGCTAGATGTGTACGAAGTGTACATGGAGGCGTTGTCGGGGAGGGACCCTCACCTTGACCGTTTTGGTCTGGCCGATGCGATGACACCGGTCTTGAGCTTGGAGGTCCGCCTGCCGCGACATGAAAGCGAGAGAGTGCTCAGACAGAATCGTAGAGAGATAGCAGAGAGAGCACTTCGAGAAACGCGACAATCTGGTCGGAAGGAGATACTCCTCAACAAATGTCGGAAACAATGGGGTGCCCCTTCCCTAAAAAGGCCTCCGCTCGGAATATGTAGTATACTTCGTACCAGTTACAGTGGAGGGTAAGGGTTTTTGCGGGAGCAGAGCGGTCGAACCATTCCGGGGTCAGGGGACAAGAGGTCGATGGCAAGCACACGTAAACATTACAGCCACCGCTTCGAACAACGAAACCATCCAAGAAGGAAGCCACCAATACAGACATCAAAACCTACCCTCGCCGAACATCTCATGGCGCTTCGCGCTTGGTGCAAGCAATAATGTCTGCTTGTTCGGTGAAAACCACACGCGCTCCTTCCCAGCATTGTAGGATGTCAGGGTCTATGGTCATACGACTGGGCCCATGACAGGAGTATGACCCCCGCCCCCTCCCCTCGCTCTTGCCCTCGCACCTGGGGGTTCCAGTCGCTGTCGTACAAAATGCACGTGTCAGCGCTCTGCAAGTTGATGCCGAGGCCGCCCGCCCTCGTGGACAGCAGAAACACGAATTTTTCAGAGCCCTAAATAGCGGTGCGTTAGGGATGATGAGACAGAAACGGGCCGGAGGATGCAAGGGGAAGCAAGGGACGGGGAGGGGACACGGAGAGAGAGAGCGCCGAATGGAGCGTGCTACGTGAATAGACGAAGCGGTATATTTGAACGAAACTGGCACGATATGCATGCAAGAACCCCTGTAGTACAGCAGGTGCTAAAGTAGAAGCCCCAGCTGAACCTGACCCTCTCTTACTGTAATTCCGAATCTTCCAGTCATCTTATTGGTCGGTGTTATCACGCTGAACGGAAGCCTAAGGATTGCTTGGTTGTCCATGTTACTACCGATACGGTGCTTACATTTTTGTCTAGAGATATATACCACGTAGGTTACGCCTCAGCGGAGAGACGCGACACAGCTTCATGTAGCGCAGTACATGGATAGCCAGGCATTCTCGCGTGGCGAGACGCTCGATACAAATGTTGCTCTCGGAGCGCTACTAACGCGTCACGAAGAATAGTCGCCAGCACAGTCGCAGCGTCCGGGAGCCGGACGACAAGCCGGGCGACACTGCAGCTGACACGATGCCAATTTTGGCTTCGGCAGCTTCACGAGGACAAACGACCCCAACACCAAGCGCGCGAAATCTCGCGCATGTCAACCAATGCGTAGTGCTTCGTCCTGGAGTAAATTACGTTTACACCTGATACCACCGGGTAAGGACGTAATTGAAGTGCAGGATGCAAGGACATACCGGTGCGTTGTACTCTTCGATAAGGTCCTGCCTCGTGTCGTGGGGAGTGTTACCATCGATGCGGCAGTACTCGTACTCTGAGGGAACGGAAAAAGAGCGACGACGGGAGCGCGGCACGGGTCATGCGCAGCAAGCGTAAGTCCTACACGAGGAGCTTGACAAGAGGTAGCCTCCATGCACGCCGCACCCTCCAGACAATGAGCCTCACTGACGAGGTCGCATCCTATCTTCCTCTCCGAAAATGATCATACCGGTCGTCCACTTATGTGCATGATCGAGAGGCCACCGCCTCCATCGAGGGGATTCGCTTTGCCCCAATAAGCCGCTCATACGCACTCGATCCCAACCAAATAGGCGAGTCGGTGTACCGGGGCGCAGCAGCCAATACCAAGGCAGAACCACGTCTAAAATGGAGACCAAACCACGGGCTACAACATTACTCGTGCTCACCCCTCATGTGCATCAGGTCCTCGAGGATGTCCATCATGCGGGTCATCTGGCTGAAGACGAGGACACGATGGCCCGCAGCCTTCAGCCGAGTGAGCAGTTTATCCAACAGAATCATCTGACGACCCATCGGCCATTTGTACAAGGTTCCATATGCGCAGCGTCACAAGTCGGGGTGCGAGGTTCAAGAGGTGGGGGTGTCAGACATCCAATCGGCTCTCCAAAAATACGCCGGGGCCAAATCTCGGAGCCTAGCTTCTCCCACGCACACCACCATAGCAGACCACGCCATGAAAGCCATATACAGCTAGTCCTTGCAGTCTCCAAATCGCCTCGAGTTTCATCCGAGAAGTCCTCGAGTGGTCTCAAATGCGCAAGAAATGCGACGGCAACTAACAAACAACACGAGAAATCGCCTCACCCCTCCCCGCGAAATCATACCGTACCAGGTACATGTTACCTGTAAATAAACATTGCGTTACACGGAGTCAGAAATATAAACCTGGCACCATTCTTATCAACCAAACGGTCCTCACAATTATTTCTTTAGGTTTTCACCTTTCCGCAGTTTTCGACCAGGTGCTCCCCCATGGGGTCGAGATTTCGGTCCTCTGTGTTGGGGAAGAGGTACGGGTGGTTGCAGCACTTGCGCAGCTGCATGACGATGTTGAGGATGGCAGTCCGGCCCACGTTAGACCCGTTCACCGTGTCGATGTCGCGCATCAGCACCCCCTTGTACACCTTCCGCTGGACCTCCGACATGCCTGATCAAAATAGCATGCGCGCGCGATCAGGCAGGGGACACGGGATTCCCGGCGTAAGCCATCCATGAGCAAAAGCGGCTTCTGCTATATATACTTCAGGAAGCGGGGAGAGGGGGTAACCCCTTGCGTGGCACTCGACACCCGTCACCGGCAAGGCCCTACAGCAACGGCCGGACAAAAACAGGTTTCAGGGGGGAGAGACTTGACGAGGTGTCGCGTGGGGTTGCTGCAGCCTGGCGGCGACGACGTACCCTGCGGATTTTGTGCCTGCGTCACAGCGCGGCGTTCCTGTTCTCTTCGGCGCTCGGCAACAATATCGCGTCGGGACACACCACATGCATGCCACTCAGCGCTCACCTGTGAACAGGATGGTCTCTTCCTTCGGGGGTAAGGACTTCTCTACCTCCTTCTTCAGTCGCCGCAGCATGAACGGCCTGCAGCATCGAGGCGAGATAGCGGCAGCAATCAGGTAGGGCGGCCAAGGCACGGGTGCGTCAAGCAAAATGGTAATCCAAGACGGGACATTCAAAACACAACGCCAAGCACCACGTGGATCCTACGCAAACACCCTTCCCCTTCACGACATTCAAGACGGTAACTACTACTGTATACTATACCAGGTACATAGTGAACGGTCGGTAGTGGCAGACTACGGCAAGTGCTTTTGGACTAGTTCTGTAACGAGACACCTCCTCAATGGTCGGGGTGGTCCTGAAAGACGGCCAGCTACCTGTCATATTAAGCCGGCCGAGAGGGTACTGAAAGACGGCTAGCTTCCTACCAGGTATCATACTAAGCCGACCAAGAGGTGACCAGCGAAACGTCAAGAGAACGAGCAGCGCGAAAGCGACGCCTCTGATTACCGTACGAAATCCACGATCGCCGGAGTGTGCACATACCTGAGGATCTTGTGCAACTGCTTGATCATGTTCTGCTTCTTGTCGGCGTCGCCGACGTTGAGGTCGAACACCTTACTGAACGCCTCCGAATCTTTGAAAACCGAAGGGAGCAAAAAGTTCAGCAGCGCCCACAGCTCGTGCAGGTTGTTCTGTCCACCGAACAGGGGGGCAAAGGGCAGCGACGCATGTCAAGTGACGGCACCATTTAGCAGTCTACATAAATCTCCTGCGGACAAAAACACCCGACGCGACGACCTGCAGCGGTGTCCCGCTCATCACCCCGTCATCTCCAGCGCACCGATCCACCCGCCCCCAGCAAACGTTGACATATACCAAAACCCTCGCAGCACTTTCACGCAGTTCATCCATCGCTTGGGGTTCGATCGGACGCCGCAACCCTCAGCGACATCACGAGAGGTCGGCGAGAAACGCGTCGGACGAGCAACCGACAGAGCGATGTCGGTGACAAGTGGATTCAGGATTCAGGCAAAACATGTACGGTAGAGGCGGTAGCGGAAAACGCACTCGCCTGCAAGGGAGTTCCAGTAAGCAGGAGGCGGAACTGCGTTGTCAGCTCGCGAACCGTCATGCTGAACAGAGACGACTCGTTCTTTAGCCTAATTGAGGTCGGCGGGGCAAAAGTATTCCAGGAGGGACAGGGCAATGGCGGCACAATACATGGCACGAGCAGAAGCAATGGGCGATGCGATGCGACGTGTAGCGAGGTGATGCGACGCAGATGGCTTGCATGCCAATCAGACGGTGTGACGCTTCTGGTCGTGAAAACAAGACCAGGCATGGCGTGGCATGGTATCGCACGGCGCGGCATCGTTCAGCCACAACCAAGTGCCAACAGTCTACAGGCTACAGTGTACAGCAGTAGGTAGAAGGACGGCCGACCCATGCTAGATCAGAGCCGTGTCCTAGCCGCAAGACCAACCCTTCTATCTTCCCGAGTACAATATTTTAGGTGCTGG
>JBBMHQ010073397.1:0-12636 GCA_037834295.1 Postelsia palmaeformis
GCTAACTTGCAATCGGTGGCGAACGACAGGAGTCGTTTGCCACTTTCGTTACAAACATCATGTCCATATGCTCCAAGCACTCTACTTTCATTATCACCGCACCCTTCCATCCCCTGTCCAGTTCGCGCGTTGGCCCCCATCAGTACAAGCAGACACTCTCTTATAGGATATTTTCCACTAAATCCTCCAGCTTCTGCCAGGAAATACGTTTCAATTCGGCGTCCTTGGTACAGTCAGTTGAAGCATACGCAACGACGAAGCAGACTGCCTCGCATTTGCTAGCCAGCTCTAAGCGCCCAGACATTAGCCGCTCGTCAACGAACTGATGAGTGTACACATACTCACTGCACAACGATTCCTTGACAGCTAGGTCTACTCCGTACAGCCCTTGCCTGGTAGCTGATTTTCCTGACCTGAACAAAAACGCGATACCCTGCGGCACGGAACGGCGTGCTGCCGGACCTGCGAGTTTCCTGCAGGCCAATGAAGTCACAGCCGAGCTGCCGTCCCTTCGCCAGTACACGCTTGTCATGTCCCTACCCGCTCTTCCCCTTTACAGCCAGGGTGCGCACATTTTAGGTCGCCACAGTCACAAGTACCTCCTTCTGTCTCTTACGAGCCTCGCGTGCTGCGTTCTTTGCCAGCCGACGTGAGGCTCGTTTTCGCCTCTTTTTTTCTTGTCTCTTTTTCTTCTCTATGGCAGAAGTGGCTTTCCGTTTCGTAGCCCGGTACGCGCCTTGGTTTCCGTTGACTGGGTGCAGCCGTCCCAGCCAATACCGACGCTCTGTCGTGTACGCATACCTACGCTGTGGCCAACCTCTCCACTCCATCGGCTGCCCACGTAGCGCTCTCTGCTGTGGTGTTGTACCCGTCCTGCCTGAGGAATGAACTCCTTGGCGTCGGGATTAAGAAGAAAAAGCATCACCACCACCCCACGCGGTCCTTCAAGCGAGCAGTCTACCAGCCGGACCGCGCAAGGTTCTCTTCCTACCTAGCCCGAAGCTCGATGTTCGCGTGACTGTTGCTAGACCGCTGTAGGTCCTGGCGGACTTTCTCGGCCCACCTCAAGGACGGGGCAGGCCGAAGGAAGGGAAGCGTGGCACCCATTGAACTGAACGACCCTCAGTTATTTTCCTTGATGCTTGGTCGTGGAGGTTGATACTTCCTCGTGGCGAGACACTTTATCTGTGGTATTACCAATATCCTGACGACAACTCGCGTGACGTGCTTCTACGTACGAGCGTACGATGTACTATTAATAGGAATACTGCAAAACGTAGTGACTGCACCTCACTCAAGAATGAAGAACAGTATTGCCACGATCAGATTGTTGACGAATTTTTAAAAAACATTTAGCAGCCTGCCAACTTTCTGCCCGCACCGTGCGAATAAACGGTCGACACTGCGACAAAATTACGTGTGTGTGTAATCCCAGGCCATGGTGATGTCTCCGGCGGTCCATATGGTGGTGGTCCAATGACCCCGGGCAAGATGTTCCGGTAACCCCAGAATATTATCTTGCGGCGATTCAAGAGGCCGTTCCTTGGGTAGCTCTAAATTGTATATTATGTTACCTTTGGCCCGATCTCGAAGAATACCTCTCCGGCGTTCCCACTACAATAAATCGGGAATTCCGAAGACCTCGTTGTGTTGGATACTCCGCGATAAGCGACTCCTGGCTAAGCGATGCTTCGTCGGTCCATGATGATGCTGCGATCCCAGGCAGTGACAGCGTTGCTCCAGGGGTCCCAGGGAACGATCTTCCTTCTTGTGGGGATTCGTGTGCTCTTGCAACTGGAAACACTGCCAAATTGGACGGGGCAGACTCCTGTCGCGGGTCGAAGGGAGTGGATGCGGGGGGCAACATCAGGGCAACTTCAGAGTGTACAGCGCTCTCCCATCGGGCCGATCTCCCACATTCTTTGGCTTTTGAGCTTACTTCCATGGACACGAAAAACAAAATCAAGCTAAGTAAATTTATTTCCTGGAATTTAATAATAATCTCCCATGGAACCTTCCAACAACTTTCATGGAAGTAATTGTAAACCCGAAAAAAATGATTTTACTTCCTGTGGGCTTCCATTGAATTTGCCTCCATCGTATACGCGACCATTTTCTCTACTGCCCTGCTCCCGCTTGGTACCTCGACCCCGCAGTGGACTTCTCCCATTTGACACCCGCTCCTATCTACACGGTGGAGAAATGCAATTAGCCTTCCCTCCACGGGAACTTCACAGTAGGCGCTAGACGCCCACCAGTTACCCTGGTCCCAGGAACCATAGAAGTTAACATGCTTCCATGGAAGCAAAAAAACAATTGATGAACGTAATTTTTGCTTTCATGGAAGTGAATATCCATTGAGGTAAAAACACTTCCATGGTAACCTTTCTTCCGATGTAGAAGCAAAACAACTTCCACGTGGAAGGAATATAGTCTATGAAAACTGGTGGAAGTGGAAGTCGGTGGGGTCTTGTGGAAGTCAACGGCAAATTCGGCTGGACGTGGTCGGGAAACTTCAGTTGGTGGAACCCGATGGATGCTTCCACTACTTTCCACGTACCTCCATGGAAGTGAATTTTACTCACATGAAATATGAAACACTTCCATGGACGTCAAACAAGAATGCGTCCATGGAAGTATAGTTTAAGCTACGATGGAAGGGAGTAAAATATTTCAATATAAGTAAAACGCTTCAATGGAAGTAAAGCATTTCAATGGAAGTAGACTTTATACCCATGGAAGTTTACTTCCAATTTTTCATTTCCATGGAATTTTTTCAAGACCCATGCGAGTAAAAATATTGTTTCCATGGAGGACTTAATTTTCACTTCCTTGCAAATACGTAGTAACTTCCATCCGAGTAGATACTATAGAGGATAATGTGGGGGACCCCATCGGGCCTGACAATCCTTGCTTGTAACAACTAGCGTAAGTATGGGAGGTAGTCTGGTGAGGTGAGACACGAAACTTTATTGTGGTGCCCACCATCATTTTTCCAGGCTTCTGCTTGTGTCCAGGTGGCCGCGACCAAGCCTGTCGTTGCTCTTGTCAGTCACGGCACAGCCGCTGCTGTAGTGTCCCGCCTTGCCAAATTGTGCTACTTGATGCTCTTGGAGTCAGGTGCTGGTACCACCAACATGGTCGCGTGACGACCCGCGGCAATTCATTAAAGTACAGAGGGTGCCAGGCAGCATCGGGATCTCTATAGGTCGTGAGTGCGATGTCCTGGTGGGTCTTCGGCGGTCCTTGGACTATGGTTCCCGTGAAGTGCCGCTCGGTCGCGGGTCTCTCGCCTTCGTAAGCCGGCGGCGCAGAAGTTTTTCTCTGCACTGACATAGCGGTCGGGGTTTCATTCCGGTTCCCTGGCTGCGATTGCTCTCTGCAAAATTAGAAAGGTCTTGCCATTGCTAGCGATTTTGAGTCGCTGCAATTAAATGTATGCACGCGTAGTTTTCCCATCGCCGCGGATTCAACGATCGTCGTAAGGGGGGAAGACAACGGGGGAAGCAGCCACCTTGTCCATCACCAACTACCACCGCATTACATACATATCCTGATGGGCGCGGGTGAATGCGGTCTGGTGTTGTGGACGGGTCCCCCTAGGAAAATACAGCGTAAGGTGACGAGGGTTTGAACAAATGCGGTATAAACAAGAAAATCGCGTGTCCACTTCCTCCTTACCCGCACCATCTGGTTCTTCTGTCGATCTTTCCTAGTCTTTCATGACTTCAAAATATGCCCCGTCGTTGTACATTGAATACGAAAGCTGTTTTCGCATGTCAGTCGTTGACATGGTCGGGTTTGTCGGCGATATACTACTAATACTTCATTTTCCTCAAGGTGTTGGTGACGTTCCCGTGACGTTACTGGTGGCGTCCCCTCTTTACAGCTCTGGTACGCAAAAGCCGAACGTTTTGTCCTGTGCAGCAGTGCATTCCGCCGACGATGCAGTACGGTGATTCTGAGAAGCTCACAGCAAGCCTCCACATAAGTGAAGAGTTCGTAACAGCTCGGGCCTTAGGCGTTTTCTGTACCCGACGTACCCAATGGACCGCAGCTCTATGTTGAAGGGCCAAACACGTCAAGGGTCATACCCGTTGGGCGTATCAGTCGCAGGCAGTGTGGTGGATGTGCCAGTCCAGAGGCTTACTGCGAAGCGCTTCAGCTGGCCCGTGAGCTTTGCCCAGAAGGACAATATGGTGATGTCGAAAGCTTGGGCTCTCTGGCCAAGTGGGATTAAAAGAAGGGAAATATGAGAGTGACTAAGGCGGGCGTAAATATCGTTGATGAGCTCGGCAAGAATACACATCTCTACTACTCTCTGTAATGTTTCTTGGTGACTGCCCGTCGAGGTCGGTACGCCCTCGCGGCAAATCCGCACTCACTCGGTGCTATTGTCAACAGGCCAACGACAGCTACTCTTGTAAAGTGCTTTTTTGTTCGAGAGCATCCTGCTTCTTGAAGACTGCTGAGCAGCAAGTCGTGTCCACATACTGAGACTATCATACTGCCAACTCGTCTCGCCGTCTATCGCACATAAGTGCAAGCCGCGCATATGCCCTTGTTTCAATGACACTCACATGCTACGGAACATTGGCTACAGCTGATCGAGTTGCGCATTTCGCTCACCTGCTATCTGGTATTGACTACCTGTTGAGCTATAAACAATTCACCGGGTCAATGGCTACTGCTTTTGTGACAAAGTGTCTATCAACACGACAGTTTTTCCATTGAATGGTTGCTTCTCTTGAACTACGTCCAGCACGAAAACACTTAGTGTCCGTGCTCTTCGTGTAGTTTTAGCCTACAATCACGAGCACGGAGAATTTATCATTAGTGATAACCCGGCCTGGAAACGTTTGCAAGCACATTATGTTGACTGATCTCACACCGGCTCGTTGTCCTGTTCTGTAGTCCGTTGTTACGAAAAATTACAAATATCTGCAGGAGGTGTCGCGGGTATAAAAACAACCCTAAGTCGGGATGTCAGGACAATAGCCGATTCCGCGACCTATGATAGTACAGGCAGTATAATACGAAACGAGATACGCATGTCACATGTATCCTGCGACATGTACACTGCTGTGACAAATTATTGATACCTGACACTGGCTGACGCATGATGTCACTACTGTTTGTACAGCAGTACCGGAGCGTCTTCTACATAGCCACGCAAACTGCAGCCGAAACAACCACCAGGCCCCGCATTGCTACTGCATAACAAAAACGGCATTAGGTACAGGGCGGCTGTCTGGGGTGTTGTCTGTAACCAACGCTGACATTGCGGAATACGGCTACAATTGCGCTCTGTCCGTAGTGCTGTTGTTGTCTTCATTTAATTACGTTTGAAAACACCGTCTGAAATACCTCCCGAACTGCCTCCGGCACACGCAGTACCACGCGGATATACAGACGAAAAACACGAGGAGCACACGGTGAACCAACTCCTCCCACTCTTGGCTTCCTAGAAGTAGCGCACGCCCACGGTACAGGTGCTCACACTCATCAGGTCTGTGTCCCCTACCCCCGCCTATCCATCTCGGTGGTGAGACGACTAATATCCCTTGTCCGTCTGACTATTAATTCGACTTGAAAGCGGGAATTGCCTCGATCTCAACCAACCATATTATGATATCCAAGTTTAGTACTGGAAGCTACTGTCCTGAATGAAAGTCAACTGTGGAAAACATGACGAGCCCTTGATCTCGTGCTCGAGGCCGGCCTTACTGCCTTATTGTAGCGCTGGTACTGCTCCGGACGGCCTCGGTTCTCCAGCTCCACTTGATCTGTATCTTATTACAAGGGAATGCGGGGCCTTCGGTGTGTGTTGGACGTCGCTGGGTACAAGGATACATCAGTAGGTATTCATCTCATGGAAATAACTCGGAGCCTGCGGAACGCCGGCCAATCCAAACGATAGACCGTCTGGACGTCTTTTGGGACATACCATAGGACGCCTATTGTAGTCAACAGAACGCAGCAAAGGCCGCACCTTGCGTTGGGTTCTATATTTTTAAATATGCCTATTGTAGAACGCATGCCTTTTGCCCACCATACTACTGAAAAATCTCGAAACGGGGGGGGGGTCCCGTCGATCTGCGTGTACACATCCCAATACGCACGGTACCAAATGCCCACTATTCAAGGTACACACACCGTACCGTGTCAAACTAAATACTCACTTACACCCGTATTTATCCTACCCAGCAGGTACTGTGTTCAGGAGGGGCTCTTTGCTACATGGCAGTAGCCGGTAGTCTACTGAGCTACTCAGTAGCTACCTGGTAATCGGGATCAAAGCCTTCTACAGCAGTGCTGTAGAGCGAGTAGATCGCAACAACAACAGATGATTGTCGCACTGCATTACGGTCGTACAGAGTTCAAGTATGCGGCGAAATCGAAGTGTTTTTTGTAGAGGGAGTTATACAGAATCTCGGGAACCCCCAAAAGGACTCTCAACGAGCACAGACCACTGACTGGTCTTCGGGTTGTCTTGGTGTTAGGACCTCCGTGTTAGATTATTCTGTTCGAGCTGCGACAAGCGTGCTCCTTGCGCACACTCGCACTTATTTTCTCCTCCGCATCCTTTTATCTTGGAGACAAGTGGCAGTCAAAATAACTACTGCTGTATCCTCGGTGCGTCATTTCCTTGGTGATCTCTCTGGACCTGAAGGGCATGCACCCAGTCGGTTAACCTCGACTGACAACAGTGTTTACATCCTGCGGGCTGTTCTGAGGTATATCTGAGCAGCCGCACTCTTAATGTGGAGATCTCGCCACTACGTCAAGGGCCTCGAATTGCGAAATAACTGCAGTGCTGTGAATCATCAGGACGATCAAGTTGGGACTATACGACTGAAGCTGCTTCGTTCGATCTAGAAGCTTCTTCATATAATTTCCCGGAGTATCCTCACCTGGAGGTGTTGCTGCGAAGAACAGCAACTGAACCACTTTCCACAGAGCTGGCAAGAACATCGTCCGTCATTACCTGGAGCCGCTTTGCTTCTGTGATAAACAACTACACTCCTATAACATTATCGTAATCTGGAGCAGCAGCTGCAAGTCGCCAACGACGAGTATCAGAGGCAGGGATACAATAGTACTCCTGTATGTACCAGGTACCTACAAACAATGCTGCTGCACATACATTGTTGACTGAGCCCTGAAATGTGAGTATATGTCAAAATATACATTTCGAGGACGTGCCGATCTGGTTCGGTAAAAATGCTACTACTGCTTGATCTATAGCTGCTGATGTTCCTGGAATTAAAACGGCTGTGCGTATTCGACTGTGCGGGGATTCTTCGAATGGATAGCGGATAGATGGCGGTTCTGCTGCATACTACGCTAGGAGCACTGCTGATTTATGGGAGGATTCAACGTGAGCAACGTGAGCGTGGTAGCGTACCCATGCCTTGGAGAAATGATGCATCGTCTGGTTTTTCACGGCAGTGTCATCGGCTTTCCTGCCATTGAGCTTCCGCGCATTGCCTTGGTACAATAGCGTCTTGCCATGACACTGTCAATACTGTCATGCCAGTGCTATAAAAGCCCATGGCAGCTACCTTGGCACTAGCCATGGGGCTGCCCTGCCTCAGCAATCGCCATGGCATTTTTTCATCAAGTGCCGGGATTTCATGGCAGGGGTTACGGTGACGCTGCCACGGGTTGCTTTGTATGTCTATGGCGGTGTCCTGGTGTTCTGCCGTGGCGTTGCCATGGGCTTTGGGTATCTCCTAGTTCTTGTCACGGGAGGGCAATGGCAGTGCCATGGCAGTGCCATCGTACGGCAATAGCAATGCCATGGAATCCCCCAATAAAGGTGGTGAAAACTCATGTAGACCCATGAACTGTCATGAGCGCGCACGACAGTGCCGTTCACTATTAATACCATGAAAGCCCATGGCAATGGAGTGGGTACTGCAATGAAAACTCATGAACAGGCGCATATTGAATGTGCACCCCCCGCTGAAGGGGCTCAAGCAAGCCCTCCCAGCGGCGCGATTCCCGACCACTTCGCCCACTGGATTGACGGCTGTCGAGATATTGTCGTGAAATCGAGTAAGCACATGATTGACAGGAGCGTTTCACGGGATCGCAGCTAGCACACACGCTTGTATTTGCCGAAGACCGACTTTCGGACTCCCTTCAGTGCTGTTTGTGGGAAGCGCCGGGTTATTTTACAGAATCGTCGCGTTAGCAAAGAACGGTCTTTGGGATTTGACCATAGCAGCATCACCGCTCAGAATCGCCGGAAAGACACCTTTCGGAGTAACTACAGCGAGATGTATGCTGGGACTGTGCTAGACCATTGCGTCTGAGGTTGCTAAATATTGTCGCCGTTGGGAACAGGGCGAGCATCCCTTCTGGGGTCGCTGCATCATTCTCATATGGGTCGCCAGGAGGATATCTGCATCACCTGGAGCTGTACCATATAGTCTTCGATACGTTTTCTTACTGTACAGTATTACTGGCAGCACCACAGGACGTTTTGCACGGAAGGGTCAGGAACATATTTTTTGGTCAACGAACTGATCTGTGAGATGTTGATATCTTGGGATGCAGTTGCGTCCTACGTATTACCCCCATCTAACCACACGAACCTGCCTTCAAGTGTGTTCATCCACCCTTCGGGCCCTCCGAGCATCAAGACCATGGCAGTACGGATTGGGTTTTAGAAGCAATAATATACGATAGCTAGCTTTGTTGCTCAATTGATGTCCTTTCGGAAGTAAAACGTACGGGCAGTTTGGACGTACTGTAGTATCGCACATGGAGTATTATTGGGCCCGCACGGGTTCCAAGGTCTGTGTGTGAGATTTTTCGCGGTTTGAATGCTCGTCCCTGTCAAATGTTTCGCAACAGTATGTCCGTACGTTCCCATGTAATATTAATAGTTTGCGTCCTTGCTGCGTTAGCTGTACGTGGGGTGGCCACCCGTCGTAAATGAAACAAAAATGGGTGATGCTGCTGCGGAGCGGCGAGGACCCATGGAAATGTGCTGCAACGGAGCAACGGATTCCACACGTTAATATCCAGGTCAATACTAAGAGTATAGACAAGGCACACTGGTCGAATAAACAGAGTCGAAAAAGTGAACTTATCAATGGAATGGTTTAGTGACACTGGCGGTAACGATCAGGTAAGAACGCAGTATGCAACCAAGTTATTGAGTGTATTTCGATTCAACAAAGTTGGGCAATATTTTTGACTACATTGCCACCATCGATGAGTCGTGTTCAGGTCGGATAATTTGCGACACACGACAGTAGACATACTCTATTATAGCTACACTACTCGTGAGGGAGACACTAAGATGGCACGAGATGTCAGATGCCGAATTAGTGTATAGTAGGCAGCAACAAAAAGGCTCGTTTGGTGGGAGGTAATTTAGAGCCTCGGGAACCCCAGAAATAAAACCGACGGAAGAGGGCGACGGATCTTCGTTTTTGCCTTTGTTTGGGTATTTCCCGTGTTTTGATAAGGCCAAGGTACGAACGTGTTCCTTGCATGCTTTCTCTCCTCGTATGTACCATCCTCGTCTCTCGGACACCACCGGTATGCAACACAATGAGTCTTGGAGACCTGAACGAGGGCCACGGGTCTTCAGGTTTGCGGTCCCCTATGCTTTAGCTTTGATCGAGCTGTGGCAAGCGTTCTCCTGGAAAGCTCGTTCGCTCCTCTTCTTCTCCTAATAATCCTCTCCTTTTAAACATCTCCGACAAACGACGCAACTGGCCTTGAGTGCCATGTATTTCGTCACTTCTCCAGAACTAAAGCTCATGCAACCAATCGTAATCCCGAGTGACAAGTGTTCACCTCCTGCGGGCTGTCTGACGCGACTCAGTAGGGTCGATCTTGACGAGGACTGTTTATCACCACGTCACATGCCTCACGCAAACATATCGCTACAGCAGTATTAAAATATTGACTCGCATCCCATTGAAGAGACGAAACACACCACACACAGCAGTGTAGTCCATAACACACTTCTTTCAACACTACAGCGTACAAAACCATTGAACAACCACAACGTAAACGTACACAACCGTCAAACCACAAAATGGTGAATGCCCTGAATACTACCGTCTGCACGTATACATACAACGTGACATCAATCAACTCGTGCGGGAATATATTGACCGGTACCGATAACACCGGTAAATGCGCCACCCCCCTCCCCTTGTGGTAGTCTATTCATAGCATTATCTAATACCCCGCGCCTCTTTACTTGTTCTCACCCTTCTGCCGGATCGGGTGTGCCAACACACCAACAACAACAGCAGTTCCTTTGCAGCCACCCCCTTTCTTGCCATGACATCATGACCCCGCCGAGGTACACCACCGCAAAACTGTAAACGTCGCTTCTATTGAAGCAACTCACTGCTATGTATGCCACCCGCTTTACCGCCTCCTATTCATGAAACCGCCACCTCTGTTGAAACGTGTACCCGTTGGAGCTTCGAATGCGTTGGAATTGTTCGTAGGTCAGACGAAATGTACTTAATTTCTCGCAAGCCAGACACGATGTACAGGTTCAGCGTTGTGTTGTAGATGGGTGGGAGAAGTCATGTTTTCAAACCTAGCCCTAACTGTGAACTCCCAAGTAGGCACTAAAACGGGTCTGATAGTGTCTGATCTGTGAATTTTCCCCACAGCCTCGAGTCTACGAAGGGTTTATTGGTAGGTATATTGAGGCGTGTCTGTGCCGGGGACTGGGATAGAGTATATGATTGGCGTGCGATCTGAACACTGCAAGCTTAGGCATCGCGTGCAGGTCAGCATTTCCGCGGTGAGCACGAGCAAGCACAAGGTCCTGCTGCGAGCACGAGCAGACGTGCGAGGTAATCGCCTGGGTTCTTCAGCCACACCTGGTATTTGTGCCTCCTTTCCTGCCACCCCACCCTCTCATCTATGTTTTTCGAAGGGATTTTTTTCGTTATTATTTCGCTTGACTTGAGTCGGAGGAGTCAAATGGTGCGGTACCGTTTGGAGGCCTGATCGTTCGAGACAACTGTGGGCCGTATTACAGTTGATATGAACCGGGCTGATGTTATAGTAGGGGGAGAAAGACGGTAAAATAGGGTCGTCAAGATATTCATGGGATTGCAGGAAGCTGCGCTACATGCATTTGGCCGAGGGGAAGAATGCCTCTATCCCACTACTCAGACAACAGGAAACTATGAAATGACCCTGCAAATCCGACAGATACACGATAAATAGGATTCCCTCTTTCTTGGAGAACGGGGTTCATGCCTTTCTCTGCCGTCCTTTATTTCCAGGAGCATGTCCGATTTCATTCCCCAGCTGTGCAGAACCACCCTCGGTGGTGGTGTTATTTCCGTGATTGCGTTATTTCTCCGGGTGATAGTGTTACGGTTGCCGTGCGACGTGGTGATAATTTATGGCTCACCCTCAAGAGCTTACCCTCTCGCCAGGGTGATATCGTGACAAGGTTCAGGGGATGTACATTATTGTCCTTTTTCAAGATATTCTGTGGCATGCCACGGCATTACCTGCGGCAAACCCTTCTACGGAATCTTCCACGGTACACCACCAAATCTTCCAGGGACCTTCACGGCTTGCCATGGAACCCTAACCCTAGTCTCAACCCCAACCCTAACCCTAACCCCAACCCCAACCCCTACCCCAACTTAGGTGCCGTGAACATTGGGAGGCCGTGGGGGTTGCCATCACACTATGTGGGGCTACCATGGAGTGCCGTGGCGGTTACCGCGGGGGTTGTCGTGGTACCGCCCGTGGCATGCCACGGCAACCCCCACGGCGTGCCATGAAATCATGTGCCACACCATGAGATGTCATGGGGATGCCATGTTATGCCATGATGGGTGTTACCATGGTCATGCCACGCAAAATTCAAATAGTGGAGAATCCTGCAAGGTTTGTTTTCTTACCTCCCTACCATGGTCGGTCGTGCCACGCAAAATTCAAATAGTAGTGTAGAATTCTGCAAGGTTTGCTTTCTTACCTCCCTACCATGTCCGTACCACGCAAAATTCAATTAGTGTGGAATCCTGCAAGGTTTGCTCTCTTACCTCCCTCTTTTACCCTCCCTCTGATTGGCTTTTATTTTTACCGACAGTTTGGTTGCTCAGCATGACACTCCCGACGTACAAATAAGTAAAAACACGGGCACGGATCTCATGTCGAACGCGTCCCCGGCCATCAAACGTCGAAATTCGAACTTCGTTTTTTTTCACATCGAGATCACCACAACACCACAAGTTGCGCATCGTCGATCTCCAATATCATATTGCTGTTGCAGCAGACACTAACTTGTGTACCAGGTATTTTGGTCCATATCTCCGCGGGTCTGCATGCGGAGATCGGTCAGCCAACACATCCCAAATATTGCGCCGTCCCAACAGGGAGGGTATATTATACGCATGGTTGATGTTTCACCGTCTCCCCGTTTTTCATCTCCTTCCGATATACCTGGTATTCATTTCGCAACTTAGTCAACAGCTTGCTCATGTCACGTGATGTAAGCCAGATATGATGTTAGGGATAATCGAACCCATTGGTCGCCCCGGTAGACTGGTGGTCAGCTTCAAAGACCATTGGTATTGGTACCCAAGTTCGAATCCCACCGTGGTGAGACTTTATTTGAAAAAA
>JBBMHQ010073408.1:0-12635 GCA_037834295.1 Postelsia palmaeformis
CATTTCTGCTTATACTCGAGGTTATATAAGTGTCGTGAGTCGCGGCGATTTTTCTGGATGCTTTTCTTCGGTGACCGTAGACAGGCGAACACGCTTTTTGGTACATTTAAGTCGCACCGTGCTCCCGAACTTCGCTCCCTGATTCGGCTCAGATCTGACCCCACTCTTCTAACCTGCGCTCACTGAGCCGACCCACAAAATAATATTACCAATAGAAGCAGTGTGCGCTCGAGGAAAAAAACTCTTACTCCTCCCCCACCAAAAAGAAGATCCCGCCATATCCCGAACACACCACCAAAGACATGCCTATGCCAACACCCGCGACCACTTAGAAACGGCGTGCGACGAAACACGTCCCACGCGGTATAGCTCGTACTCGATCGTTCTTGCGTATTCAGCCCGGGTTGTTTTTTCCAGCGAAATCGGCCTAGCACAGAGGCCGCGAACAAGAGTAGGGCTACAAAACGTGTAGACAAGACAGTACACAGGCTACTAGAAAACAGACAGATTTCTACTGCCGTACTTCCAAGATGTTGGAAGGTGGTATGTTTTCGTACGCACCTCCGTGCGAAAAATCTCCTATTTTCACCATATAGGCTTGAAAAGGCCTCAGTGAACGTCAGCCGCCGGCAGGGGCCAACGAAACCCAAGCACTCGGTCCCCAAATTCCAGCGGTTATGGTCAAATCTCGCGGGTCAGGTCGGGTCGGGTCGGGTCGGGTGACGATGACCAGACCCGATCCGTAAAAACATGAAACAACTCCCGGTCCGATCCTGTCCGGTCCGACCCGGTCCGTTGAGATTCCGATGTATCTTACCTGACCCGCGGGTTGGAGTGATGAGTCGTTGATAGTCCCACAAGACGGCGCGAAACGGGAAAACACACATCAAGAAACAAGCCGGGTATACATATACTGCCACGCATTGCCCTGTTCGGGCTCCAATAACCACGTATTATTGTGACGCAATAGCATTTTCTTATCGTGCTAGCTGGTACTTGATATCAGAGGGTGGGTCTTGTCCCTTGCTGTGGTAATGGAGGAAATGGGTTGGGGTTGACTGCTACTGTGTACGAGCCGCAAGCAACTTTTTTCGACCATCTTTTTCCGGCAATCAGCCTCATTCAAGCATTGGTTCAATAACAACAATTATCCCTATCGCTTTGTCTCGTATGTATGTAAACAGTCTAGTGTGCCAAACATTGAAAATAAAAACCCGTAAAAGCTCTACATACGTTTCGGCCTGCAGAGTACTCGTAGGTAGGAGGGTATGTCGGTTTGTCGGCAGTCACTTGACGGATAGATGTCTCACGTCCCTCTTCGTCTATGGTGTCTCGGTCGGCTGCAGGCGATACATCAACGGAGCAGTACCTTCAGGTGGAGGGCTATGATTTTCATGACTACCCCAAGTTCACCATGCGCTGGACGTGAGTAAAGAGCGAAAGATATCTCGTGCCCACAGTTTTCTGATCGGTCAACATTTCGACCGTGTCGTTGGTGCGCGTCGGCTGACTGCTGTACGAAGCCGAATAGTTGTTAGCTTTCAGCTGGGCGACCGCATGTCGCCGACCAGCTTTTCGGTTGGGTAGGTTTACTGTTGTAATCATCTGCTAGCAGTTGCCGGTCCCTAGGTCTAGCCTTACACTCGACATATACAGCTATTGGTTGTTTATTACGGCCAATTCCGTGCGTAGGTCAGCACCTTTGTTACGCCTGGCCGGTAATCCACCTTCCTCTCTTTGCGTTTTCGTTCGGAACGAAGTTTATTTTCTGTGTCTATACCGTACGTAGTACGTAGTTCGTTGGGTCACGTGCTTTCCTCTACGGCCACACCCAATTACTACAGTACTGTAGGTAGGCATGAGATTCAGCCAACCCGCAGCCAGTCTTGTAGCCAGTCTTGCAAACAGTGGCTCCACCCCTATAACGGGATCATACCAGGTAGTGAATAGGACAAAGCATCTTCAGTCAAAGCAGGGATATATATATATATATATATATATATACATATATAATATATGTAGCCGTTTATTTTGATATTTGTGCACCGCAGATCCTACTTACTGTGGATTCACTCGGAATAGTATTGTCGAAAAACACCGCCCAAGCAGGCTCGTGGTAGGCTCGAACGCTGCTACAGGTATGAGTTTATCTGAGAGTTCAAAGTGTCACGTGGGAAAAGGTTTTCCAAGTGCTTTTGCAAACCGAAGAAAAACGGAATGAACAACACTGAGAGCGCCAAATGATTGTGTCATAGGTATATAGCAGACGCAATGCAATTTCATCAAAGTCCACGAGGGAAGAAGGGATAATGCCTTCCGAGGACTAAACCGTATTGCTGAAGTGGGAGATTAGAGCCTATCTGTAGCCCTGCATGTGAGTTACGACTAAGAGTAGGAAGACGAGCAAAAAGAAGGGCGATAAATATAAATGGGCTGAAAAAACTGCCAGCATCTAAAATACCGGCGAACAACTCTACTAACTCCCTCAAAACATGGCACAGAGCATGAAAATAAGGTATACCACTTTTAAGTACACAGCGTTACTACTAACTGTATCACTTGTAGTTCGTTATTAATACGAAGGTCCACAGTAGTTCAACTACGGCTGTGACAATCTTGTGCGCGCCAGTAGGGTTGTGCTCCAACGGTAAAGTAACCCGTTTTGTTTTTTTTCTTGCCAGACATCATTTCGCGCGGTGGTCATGCTGCTCATCCTTGTTCTTGTAATTGAGTTCTTTACTGATCCTTGTTTTCGTTGCTGTTGATATGTTCCTGTTCTTTTCTTGTTATTGTTTTTGTCCTTGTTCTCGTTCTCGCTGTGTCGCAGCCAGCTAAGCGGCGAATGTGGGGAACCCGCGACTAGCCCTGAGTTCTGGGAAGAGACCTTCGACTATACTGTAGGAGGGGAGGACGAACGGCCGCCGGTGGACGATGAGGACAGGTAACAAGGCTTGCGCCTTCCGCTGCGACGGAAGAAAGGGTAGGGAGTGTATTATGTGAGGGATGTCACCTCGGCGCCGTGTACCAATCGTCGAATGAAGCTGAATGGTAGTAATGTTCACTCAAACCGGAAATGTTATCTCCGTTCGATATCCATGTCACCTACCGAACGGTTGCTTACATTTACGGCCAGAGCAGTACACAGCAAATCATATCATCTACAGATCATCCACATATCGTCTCCAGATAATTTGGTTATCTACAGTAGATCTCTCAAGTTAGACAGATCTATTCACCGCCCTGTATGACCTACTTCAGCAGCAACACATTCATGCTGCTCGGTGGGGCGCGTATAATGCGCATGACGATTACCGTGTAACACTTACGCAAATAATACCACACCCTGGTGATATTTTCCCACCTTCCAGTGTGAAAGTATCATCACCGAGGGTGAGTTCATAGGGAGGGGGTGTTACCGTGCGTACCCCGGTGATGAGCACCATGCACGGGAGCCACGCAGCTGGGGTGTGTGAAGAGGATGGGGTGTGCTAACAGATTGTCTCTTGCTAACGATTGCGATCATACTCGGCCATATCACAAGAGGGGTCATAACGAGGGTGTGTGGGGGGGGTAGCGGCAGATTTGATTGTTGCATATAGAGTCTGAACAGACCCCCGCCGGCCGCAGGGACCTTGAGGACCTTGAGTGGTGTCATAGCAAGAGGGTGGCATGACAAGGAGAGGATGTACCAATGATGATACCAAGGGGTGTGCTAACTAATGCATGTGGGGGTTCGGTCTGAAGACAGTTATTGTTCTATCAGTGCCGTGCAATGCCGGTGATGCAACCAACACCTACGCTTATACCGGTTTCTCAAGGGATAACAGCAACGAACCCCTCTTTCATTTGACCTTCGGGAGAGAGGTAACCGGAACCGGTTTATACCACATTCGAGGACGAACAAATGCCCGAGGATTTGAACCTCAGAGGGGTTGGTTGTTCCACTGAAGATATGACTGCTTACATGTCGATGTATGACCTTTTGTGCCAGCCCGCACTCGAGAACAAACTTTTACCCTCACCGAGTATTACGGGGAACCATATCAAATAGGACCTACATGACACATCAATCTATATGTATCCCTATTTTCACTAACAACATTTGGTCCTGTTTAATATGGTCTCCCTGATGGGAGCAGCGCGCCTTGTTCTTGAGCGATAAAGTCCGTGATAAGCCCAATACTACTGTGCCGTAGGTGCCCGTCAGCGATATCGTCAACTCTCATTCAGGCTGGTACAGGTATCCATATCTTTGCGTGTGCGTGTTGTGGGTGGATCGCTCTTCACTGTGTGTGATGATCCTCTGGACGTTGATTTTTTTTCATGCGTACGTCGGAAGGGGGGGTGGTATTCAAAGTTCCCCCGGTGATGCAGTGACTTGTAAAAAAAAAAAACTAATGTAAAAAAATTACCCTCGGGTGTGCTTTTGTGGGTGTATGTTTTTTAAGGCAGTGTGTTGTGCTGAAGAGGGGGAGTGCTATTCAAGGGTGTATTACTGAAGGGAGGGACATTTTTTAGGGGGTTATTCAGCTGGGTGTGTTATTCAAGAAGGGGTTGTTTTTCAAGGGAGATGTGGAAATACGCATGCCCATAGGTGCCCGGTAGCACATGACTCATTGGTTGGATCTGCAACATCAACATCAATGCAGATCCTGCTCTGCTGTAACCCTCTGAAGATAAGACGAGGAACTAAATCATATTCTGTGCAGAGACGGACAGACATATTGATAGATATACACGAAGTTTCAAGATGGATAGCGAGATGATGATCTGCCTGTCGGAGGTGCGAATCGTTGGCTACGTATTGCAGATAATAAATTACAACTGGTAATAGTTTCGTATGGTCGTCAGCAGAGTTCTGTGTCTTTGTGCCTGAGGGAGGGGTGGGTGATAGCAAGTAAGCGGAGTGTGTGAGAGGGTGACAAGATTGTTGCGATAAGTCAAGGATGTCTACGCGTCTGACGGATCACGATATATAATACAGTGGTTAATCCCACGCTGCTTTTTTGGGGTATTGTCCACGAATGAAACAAAACTGCAATATGTTTTACACCCGACGCAGGCAGCTGATAGATCGTGACGTGTGTGTTATCAAGTATTAATCATGCAGATTAGTTCGGCGTTTATACCAAGCCGGCAACCGAAGCTACCGTATATTCTGCAGCTTCGGAGTGTGTTCCTCCTCGTACACGGACTGTGTCATCCTGCATGCTCATTGAGACAGTGAAGGACCCGAACAAAGTCAATTTTTGGGTGAATATGAATGCACATTAGTCTTTTCGTGGAATCTATGCGGCATTTTTCACGCCGTTCTGTGTCTGTATCCTGACTTGATAAGTCTTCAGTTTTTTCCCCTGCTCTTGCTGTCGTTGGTGTTGTTTTTTTGTTGTGCTCTTCTCCGCTATCGAAGGGTCCAGCTGAACATGTTCCTTTGCGTCCCCTTCGGCCACTACAAAATCGAGCTCGAGATCGAAAGTGAAAGCGACGGGGGGTCGGACCGCGAACAGCGAACTGCCTGGGAAATCGAGAACGGCCCGGACGAGGTAGGAGACTGCCCCTGACTGCCCCTGAATGTAACGCAAACACTTTTTTAGGTTGATCGTTGATTCAAACGGCCCTAAAAAATGTAGACGACGTGGTGTGAGACTGCCCCCTTACACAAGCAACATATTCGTTTGTCCTTTGTGAATCACATACCACCTCGTCCTTCGAAAACAAAACGTTCCGGGCATTGACGTTCGATACTAATGTCGATTGCATCTGGAGAGTACCTGCATTCCCGTCGGAAGGGACGAACAAAATCATTTTGTAGATTGATACTCAATGATAGTTGTGCGTTAATTTCGAGACAGATCGGTAGCCATTAACAAAATAATCTGTTAGAACTGCACTCCTCTTGGGAGGGACAAATGAGTCAACATGGTCGGAACAAATTTCGTCCCCAAAATGGGACTGCAGTCCTCGAAAGTTATAGCTCAGAAAGGACAAGAGTCGTAGTATAACATGACCTCTCACGGGAAGCGACTCTAAGGCTCAAGACTTGTCCTTTTCTCCTTTGCCATTCCATTGTTTTTTTTTCCCCAAGCTCCGTGGGCCGGGCCACGGGCCACAGTACTCACTCTAGCACCGGGTATCCTTTTGCCATAGTCCGTTTGTCCTACGCTGGGTGTAACTGCGACGGAAGGGATACCTGGTCCAGATCAACGTATTACTAATGGGATATTCATGTAAAAACGGCCAGAGCCCCACAAAGATATCATGCCCGACATCCAGACGGGAGGGGCAACTGTACTCATTTCCTGCTTGCCTCAGTCATTTGGCGGACCACATATCCCTTTCGACAAGGAGGGGGAAGGGGGGGGGGGGTTACTAAACCCGAGCAAAGTACAAACCATGGAAAAGAAAAGTCGCTTCCTGTGCGGGTTTTGTCCACGAATCCCAACGCGCTTTTTTTGTTTTCGACAGTGGTCAGGAATACACCCGATATGTCGTTCTATCTTTTGGTCGACCGCCCTTAGAACAGCTCCTATACTTTCCCCCAATACAATCGAGGTTCCTACATTTAGATTGAGTACAAAGGTCCCTCACATTCGTGGATGTACTTCGCAATCACCACTCTGTCGATAGTAAGTACATCCACGAACGTGAGGGACCTTTGTATTTGATCTAAATGTAGAAACCTCGATTGTATTGGGGGATAGAGCTGTACCATGGTATATCCCCTTCGTACGTTATGTCGAAACATGCGGACTTCAACTCGTGCATGATGTGCGGAAAAGTTGCTTGGAGTGCGTGCGTGCGCGCTCGCGTGGAGTGCACGCAAGCTGGCATGCGAGCTTTGCGTGCAAATGTCAATTTACCAACCATGGCGGACAGTACCGGTTACCCATCGCGCAGGCAATCCATTGATGAAGGCAAACTCTGAAGAGAAACGAGAGACAGGCCAACTCAGCACCGTCCCGACCTTGAAACTTCTCACCCTTCAATTTATGTGCGGTTTCAGCGTTATTCCGAGCTCAGAAATATGTGGCCTTCAATCGGGGTTAGGGGATAAAAAGAAGATACGTCATGTTCAGCTGCCTTGTCCCATGCCTGCTAAACTTTGCGAAACCTTCTTCAATGGGGCGAGAAGAACATCATATTGGTGTTTCCTCCCATTTCTCTCTATACCTCCTGTCGAACCTTTCAGGCATTAACCTATCTAGTGCTGCGGTTCGGTTTTCGGGTTAAGACATTTGAAATTCCAGTGGTTTGATTCCAAAGCAGGATTGCAGTACTCTCTGGGGGCAACCCATGTGGAAATGCAGGCAAATGTTGGTGTATGTACAGCAGTGAATTTTCTAGTACCTTGATGTAGCGCGAGAAGCGCTACAGCAGTACTCGTTCGGCTACTCAAAACTGGGTTTTTTCGCGGGTCATGACCCGATCCGCGCGTCGGGTCGAGTGGCATCCAAAATGTCACGGGTCGGTTCGGGTCGGGTCAGGAAGTGTTGAAGATATCACGGGTCGGTTCGGGTCAGGATGTGTTCAAAATATCACGGGTCGGGTGGGTTCGGATCAAGAGGTTTCAAATCTCGTGGGTCGAACCAGGTCGGGTCAAGCGGTTTCGAAATCGCACGGGTCAGATCAAGAGGCGACGAAAAGCTCACGGGTCGGGTCAGGTCATTACCCGCGAGAAGCGGGTCACTTGTGGGTCAGGCAGCGAGTTGTTTCCTACTGACCTGTGGGTCGGACCCTCGCATTCGGCTCGTGGATTCGATACTTGAACCCACTCCCGCTTACATACCCAAAGGCTTCTCTCGCCGCAATACTCGAGAGCACTCTTTGATATAATATTCAAACAGTAGAGCACCGACAAATTCAGGTACGCCTGCCCCTATCCATTCATACCCACTACATACAGGTCATATATGGCTGCGGGTCACTAACATAAACAATGTATAGTTTTTCAAGTGCCGACCCACGTGCCAGATCCGTGGGCCGGACCTCCCGGTCAAGATCGAGAGTGTCGCGGGTCAAGGTTAACCGACCTACGGTAAACCCGTTTCACGGGTTAATCAGTATGTGGCGGATCGGGTCAAATCGGGCCAGGGAGGTTCAAAATATCAAGGATCGGGTCGGGACAGAAGATTTCAAAATGTCGCGGGTCGGATCGGATCAAGTCAACTTGCTCCAAGTTTCCCGCGGATCGGGCCGGGTGAGCCGACCCGACCCGACCCGACCCGTGAGGTTTGTCCTGACCCGCAAAACCCCTGCTCGAAACAAAGTGCGCTAATTAGTTTGTTTATTTTCGTGTTGTTTGCTATTAATAGGTCGTTTTTATTTCGTTTTTTTGCCTTGTTTTTGCCCTTGCCCCCAAAAGCTCTGTTTCGAAGCAGACGCGTGCTATGGGTAACCCGCCCCTCTCTTCCCCTTCCTCCCGTTCAACACTTTTTCTTGATATAAACACCGTTCCTAAGCTATTTTTAATTATCAACGGTCATCTTTTTTGCGGACAGAGCGGTAAAGGTCACATGGAAAAAACAGCATCATCGCCAAATTGTTTGAAGTGTCGCTGCTGTGACAGGTTAAGAGTAGAAACGATGCTCCGTCTCGAAGGGGGAACGTGGTCAAATGTTGAATGATCGAGGGCAAGCAGCGAATAAGTACCCACCCCCCCCCCCTCCTCCCTCTCCTCCCCCACCGGCCGTTCATCACCCTCTGTTTATAGGAGCACCTTTTACAAGTCTTCTATCGTACACAGAGACAGAGCGGTATGTATGTCATGGGAAGAGCAATATGAGCGTCAAAATGTTGGAGGTTGCCTCTGCTTTCACAGGGTAGCAGTAGAAGTGGTGCTTCCGTCTCGAAAGGGGTACGTGGTCAATGGTTTCACGATCGAAGGTGAGTAACGAACGAGTACCCGCCCTCCCCCCCCGTACCGAACGTGCTGTGTAGAAGACGTTGAAAGGGTGCGAGCGTCTATGTATAGGTATACGACTATCGCCATACAAGAGGAAAATAACTCCCCCCCCTCGCCGCCCCTCCACCGTCGTCGATCGCTCCTCGCCCCGACCAGTACCACATCTGGGACACCGTGAACACCGACCTCGCGAATGACGTAGAGTACAGTCCCACGTCGCCGGGCACATACTCCTGGCCCTTGGATGGCGAGACGGGCTACTACAGCATCATATACGCCGGGCCTCTCCCTCCCACCCAGTGCCCTGGCAGCGTTCCTGCCGGCATCGTCTACAAGGACTGTTACAGGGACTCATCGTCCACTCGAGTGTTCGATTCCGAGCCATACCTCGTGAAGCGGGAGATCGGGAGGGATGGCATGACCATTGATGTGAGAGGAAGGCAGGCAGGCAGGGAGGCAGGGGTAGATGCGTCTCGGTCCGCAGACGAAGTGTCGTGTGCAGCGACTGCCAAAAGCATTATGGGCCTTGTAAGGATGGACGCGGGTCGGTCCGCGAGTCGGTTTGCTGGTCGGTCCGGGGATTGCTCCGTGTGCGAGTAGTGGCATCCCGAGTCCTGTCGGGATGCGCCTGAATCGGTCCACAGCGAGAATGACGGATCATGTAGACATGGGCGCGGATCGCTTCGTGGGTCGGTCCGTGGAGTGGCAGAGTGTCTCACGTACACCTGATATATGATGGGAATCGCATGGCGACGTACGTAAACCCGATATATGATATATGATATATGATATATGATATATGATATATGATATATGATACGGGTGGAAGGTTTCACTCATTGCGAGAAGTTCAGTGGATGGTACTGTACTGTACTGTCATTTTTTTCAGGTCGAAGGGGGAGACAGGGGCTCGGCTGTCCCGTGTATGCTGCTTCTTGATGTCACTGCCAGTAGAGGATACTGTTCGGAGTTACATGTTGATTTTTTCGGGCTGCCGCCTCCACCAACTCACCCGCCTTTCGAAGGACACACTGCTGCTCTAAAAAATACCTAAAGCTGCATCACATTTGTAATAGGTACGTAGCAATGCTCTGACATTCATAGCAGTGTTATTTTCACAGGGGACCAAAATAAATAGGATCTATCGTACACGCACAAAAGACACATTTCGCTGTTTTTACCAACAATAGCTGGTCCTATGTACTGTGGTCCCCAAGTTTAGTGAAGTTACGAGTGCGACGCAGCAGGGATGGTGTTTTGTTACAATATAAAACCAATAGTTGCGAATGAAACGTATACTGCGTTTTCGGTATCTGGAATCCTTAAAAACCAAAGACTCATTTGATAGACAAACTACTTTTAATGAGCGTGATTTTGTCCTCGAACGCAACTACGTTCTCAAATGGATGAATAAATACCAGGAACATAGTATGTCGGCTGTGAGTTTGCCCGAGTTCTCGCATTTTCTAGATCCTTAGTTCGACAAGCTGCGGAATACTCCGGCCGCGACTGTTTGATACTTTGTATACAAACTATATTTACCCACAATGTTTGATCCTATTCACTATGATCCCTCGTAACACCTCGCTTCGAATAAACAAGCTTTACAATCTATTCAAGCGCAGAATGCTTTTGTAACAATCGCAGCCTTTGATTTTCGTTTGTTTGTTCTTGATCCATTCGTCGTTTTCGATGTGCCCCGACAGGTCTGCTCCGAATACTGCGCTTCTTACGACTACTTCGCCCTCGAGTATGGCGGAGAGGTGAGCGAAGAGGGTCATCTATATTAAGCAGCTGGCACATCTTTTGGAGGTATATACGAGTAGCCGCTGAAACTTCCGTGAAGATCCTCGCTCTAGAGGTGTCATCCATTGCTCGATCATCTGGCACGAGCCCCAGTGTCATCGCATCGTGTAAAGTGCGAGGTGCAGTTTACTTATATAGCCCCTGGGAGTGCTTGGGTATGATACTTCGTTTGCGCCTCGCCCAAGCCGGAGTTTAAATTGAAATACGTAGATTATATATTGAAATACGATCAAGATAAAAGGTTACTGCCCAGCACTGGTGAGGTCAGTACCGGGTAGTTCCTGCTCAGTGCCTGGATCAGCCCTATGGTATATTCCATATCAGCGAGCCAATATTTCAGGCTTATACGTTACATTCCCCCAAAACGATCATCCACACCTCGATCTAGGTAGGAGTACCACCTACTGTACAAACAAATTTTTATTGGCCTCCTTCCTTCGCTCAGGAGTTACTGATATAGCTCTGCATCTACCACGTTCCTGGTGAGTCGTTTGGAGGGTCGCCCTGACACTCCTTTTTGAGAAGCTCATGTCGGCACACAAAGTACAGCCCGATGAATGGTAGACATATATGCGACTTCTGGTGGTTTTGAAGTTGGTGGCCTGCGTGATCACGGCACCATTACAAGTAATGAGGTAAATCACGTGGGCGGTGGATGGTAGACACATATGCGACTTCTGGTGGTTTTGAAGTAGGTGGTCCACGTGATCACTCTACAATTAACAGCAATGAGGTGAATCACGTGGGCCCGAATCTCACCGAGAGTGCATTCTCTTGAACATTTTCACTCACATGGAAATCGATTCGCGGAAAGCGCGATCGATGAGCGTGAGTTTGAAGCATACCTTTAGAACCGGCTCTAGTTGAAAATCGACCACCAGTGGCAATGCTGGACTCTATGTATTTACTTTACTAGTACTGGCACGTATCGGGGAAAGGAGGATGACACCTACGGCCACGGCTTGCTTGCCCAGAAGGTTTCTAAGGGTAAAAACATTTTGCACCTTGTGAAGGCTAGGCTCGAAAGTAAACGTGATGATTAATACATTATTTGGTATACGTGTACCAGGTTGCATGGTACATAGATACGTATGGCAAAAAAAATAGGAACTCGATATTTGTTCATGCCGTTCAAGATGAATGGATGTGTTGTTTTTTCTGCACTCCAGCGGCCAATTGATTTTTTCACATCCCAGCTAGCTTCAGCCTCATGACATTGACCTATATCTGAAGACGGTAAGCCGAGATTTAGTCGGAGACTCTCACGAATGCAGCACTCCGTTCATACTTGATGACGCCGTCGTTGGTTTCGTCGATCGATGCCTGTCAAGTACTTGAAATCTCGCCGCTTCGAACTGAATATCCGCCCGACTATTTCCGAAGCCGATCTTGGCCCAACATAGGCTCGACAATACGGTTTTTCTCCATGGTTTTCCAAAAATTCGGAACCTTCAGCCTCTTTCTTAATCGTACTCAAAGTAAGCTGCACCCTGAAACAGCATGACCGGTATCTTTGGAAGTTGAACCTTTTATAGGAATTTTTCCTTCCCATTGCCAAGGGTCTGAGCTTCCAGATTTAAGTGGAGACATCGAATTACGGGGGGGAGTGTTGCATAGTTGCTACCACTCTCGGAGCCCCTGATGGAAATGACTAGTACTCGCAAATTTTTTGTCCGGTACACAAGTTCTCTCTTAGGTGTGGCATCAGCGTAGCCTGAAAAATACGCTTGTTGAAGAACGTATTTGATTACTATTGGGCAGATTCATATATTCCGTCAATTGCGGTCATGTGCTGCAATTATGGCAATAGTTGACCCGACGACTCGACTCGACCGACCTGACCCGACCGGCCCGACCCGACCCGACCCGACCCGACCCGACCCGACCCGACCCGACCCGACCCGACCCGACCCGACCCGACCCGACC